>JAAAWM010010328.1:0-38834 GCA_036873465.1 Thinopyrum obtusiflorum | reverse complement strand
CCCTGTGCGGTCCGGGAAACTTTTTGTTAAAATAAATTCCGCCGAAAGAAAAATCCTAAATAAATATAAAAAAATTCTAAAAATGCCAAAAACAATTTTCACCATCTAAATAAAGTATTTAGAACAAAGTGAACATTTTCTTGGCCTAAAATGCAATTTTTGAAAAATGCATACTTTTTTTCTAATTCGAATAAAATAGCAATAAAATGCAAAATAAAATATTTATTTGATTTTAACATTTTCCTCCAATATTTCTTTTATTTTGGAGAAGTCATATTATCTCCTTTTTTTATTTTTTATATTTGAAATATTTTGGAGATAAAAATAATTGAAACCAAAATGATTCTCTTTTCAATATTTGAGAAAAATTCAAATATGAAAATAATGAAATCCTCAACTCTCTCCGTGGGTCCTTGAGTTGCTTAGGATTTTTAGGATCAAAACCAAAATGCAAATAAAATATGATATGCATATGATGACCTATGTATAACATTCCAAATTGAAAATTTGGGATGTTACACACCATGATCTTCATGATAGAGAGTCTCCTATGTTGTCACTTTCATATACTAGTGGGAATTTTCATTATAGAATTTGGCTTGTATATTCCAATGATGGGCTTCCTCAAATGCCCTAGGTCTTCATGAGCAAGCAAGTTGGATGCACAACCACTTAGTTTCTTTTTGAGCTTTCATACACTTATAACTCTAGTGCATCCGTTGCATGGCAATCCCTACTCACTCACATTGATATCTATTGATGGGCATCTCCATAGCCCGTTGATATGCCTAGTTGATGTGAGACTATCTTCTCCTTTTGTCTTCTCCACAACCACCATTCTATTCCACCTATAGTGCTATGTCCATGGCTCACGCTCATGTATTGCGTGAAATTTGAAAAAGTTTGAGAATACTAAAGTATGAAACAATTGCTTGGCTGAAACCGGGGTTGTGCATGATTTAAATATTTTGTGTGATGAAGATAGAGCATAGCCAGACTATATGATTTTGTAGGGATAGCTTTCTTTGGCCATGCTATTTTGAGAAGACATGATTGCTTTGTTCGTGTGCTTGAAGTATTACTGTTTTTATGTCAATATTAAACTTTTGTTTTGAATCTTATGGATCTGAATATTCTTGCCACAATAGAGAAGATTACATTGATAAATATGTTAGGTAGCATTCCACATCAAAAATCCTGTTTTTATTATTTACCTACTCGAGGACGAGCAGGAATTAAGCTTGGGGATGCTTGATACGTTTGCAATGTATCTATAATTTTTTGATTGTTCCATGCTATTATATTATCCATCTTGGATGTTTTATATGCATTTATATGCTATTTTATATGATTTTTGGGACTAACCTATTAACCTAGAGCCCAGTGTCAGTTTCTGTTTTTTCCTTGTTTTTGAGTTTTACAGAAAAGGAATACCAAACGGAGTCCAATTGACGTGCCGATTTTTGATGATTTTTATGGACCAAAAGAAACCCCCGGAGTAAACTAGTTGGGCCAGAAGAGTCCCGAGCCATCCATGAGGGTGGAGGGCGCGCCCCCCTGCCTCGTGGATGACTCGGAGACCCCCCTGACGTGAGACCGACGCCAAAAATTCCTATAAATACAGAAACCCCCGAAAAGAAACCTAGATCGGGAGTTCCGCCACCGCAAGCCTCTGTAGCCACCAAAAACCAATCGGGACCCTGTTCCGGCACCCTGCCGGAGGGGGGAATCATCACCGGTGGCCATCTTCATCATCCCGACGCTCTCCGTGATGAGGAGGGAGTAGTTCACCCTCGGGGCTGAGGGTATGTACCAGTAGCTATGTGTTTGATCTCTCTCTCTCTCTCTCTCTCTCTCTCTCTCTCTCGTGTTCTTGATGTGGCACGATCTTGATGTAACGCGAGCTTTGCTACTATAGTTAGATCTTATGATGTTTCTCCCCCTCTATCTCCTTCTGATGAATTGAGATTTCCCTTTGAAATTATCTTATCGGATTGAGTCTTTAAGGATTTGAGAACACTTGATGTATGTCTTGCGTGGGGTACCTGTGGTGACAATGGGGTATTCTATTGCTTCACTTGATGTATGTTTTGGTGATCAACATGCAGGTTCCGTGACCTTGGGAATCTATGCATAGGGGTTGGCACACGTTTTCGTCTTGACTCTCCGGTAGAAACTGTGGGGCACTCTTTGAAGTTCTTTGTGTTGGTTGAATAGATGAATCTGAGGTTGTGTTATGCATATCGTATAATCATACTCGCGGATACTTGAGGTGACATTGGAGTATCTAGGTGACATTAGGGTTGTTGTTGATTTGTGTCTTAAGGTGTTATTTTACTACGAACTCTAGGGTTGTTTGTGACACTTATAGGAATGTCCCAATGGATTGATCGGAAAGAATAACTTTGAGGTGGTTTCGTACCCTACAATAATCTCTTCGATTGTTCTCTGCTATTTGTAACTTTGGAGTGACTCTTTGTTGCACATTGAGGGATTGTTATATGATCCAATTATGTTATTATTGTTGAGAGAACTTGCACTAGTGAAAGTATGAACCCTAGGCCTTGTTTCAACGCATTGCAATACCATTTTCGCTCACTTTTATCATTAGTTACCTTGCTGTTTTTATAATTTCAGATTATAAAAACCTATATCTACCATCCATATTGCACTTGTATCACCATCTCTTCGCCGAACTACTGCACCTATACAATTTACCATTGTATTGGGTGTGTTGGGGACACAAGAGACTCTTTGTTATTTGATTGCAGGGTTGTTTGAGAGAGACCATCTTCATCCTACGCCTCCCACGGATTGATAAACCTTAGGTCATCCACTTGAGGGAAATTTGCTACTGTCCTACAAACCTATGCACTTGGAGGCCCAACAACGTCTACAAGAAGAAGGTTGTGTAGTAGACATCAAGTCTCAGGGGCTACTATCTATATACAGGCATCTTTTCATATAGAAAGCGGTCAGGAATATTACATTGCATACCTCGAAACCTGTTAGTAGGCTAGTAACGGCCTCGTTCAGTCCGTTCTTGGCGGACTGAACCTTTTCAACCACCACACCCATCAGGGTGCGATGCTCCTCCACGATGGAAGCACGTTGTAGTGCATTCATCAGTGTATTTGGCGCCTCCGGATTAGCAGAGGTTGCCACGGGAGTTGACACTCCCCCTTCCCTCGAGGAGGGTTGCTTATTCAACTCCGGAGCCATTTGGGTTTCCGAAGTAGTGTCCGGCTGATTGTCGGACTGGTCTAGACCCCCGCCGTCAGCCCTCGGGGGGATTGTCACCCCCGTGTTTTCGGTGGCCGAAGTGTTATTTTCTGGCGCCTTTTCGGTGGCCTCCCACGCCACCTCGTGCCCCGGAGAGGCCCTTCGGGACAACACCTCGGTGTCGTCCCTGGCGATGGGTGATACGTCTCCAACGTATCTATAATTTTTGATTGTTCCATGCTATTATATTATCCATCTTGGATGTTTTATATGCATTTATATGCTATTTTATATGATTTTTGGGACTAACCTAGTAACATAGAGCCCAGTGCCAGTTTCTATTTTTTCCTTGTTTTTGAGTTATACAGAAAAGGAATACCAAACAGAGTCCAATTGACGTGCCAATTTTTGATGATTTTTTATGGACCAAAAGAAGCCCCCGGAGTAAAATAGTTGGGACAGAAGAGTTCCGAGCCATCCACGAGGGTGGAGGGCGCGCCCTACCCCCTTGGGCATGCCCCCTACCTCGTGGATGACTCGGAGACCCCCCTGACATGAGACCGACGCCAAAAATTCCTATAAATACAGAAACCCACGAAAAGAAACCTAGATCAGGAGTTCCGCCACCGCAAGCCTCTGTAGCCACCAAAAACCAATCGGGACCCTGTTCCGGCACCCTGACGGAGGGGGGAATCATCACCGGTGGCCATCTTCATCATCCCGGCGCTCTCCATGACGAGGAGGGAGTAGTTCACCCTCAGGGCTGAGGATATGTACCAGTAGCTATGTGTTTGATCTCTCTCTCTCTCTCTCGTGTTCTTGATATGGCACAATCTTGATGTATTGCGAGCTTTGCTATTATAGTTGGATCATATGATGTTTCTCCCCCTCTAACTTCTTGTAATGGATTGAGTTTTCCCTTTGAAGTTACCTTATCGGATTGAGTCTTTAAGGATTTGAGAACACTTGATGTATGTCTTGCATGTGCTTATCTGTGGTGACCATGGGATATTCACGTGATCTGCTTGATGTATGTTTTGGTGATCAACTTGCGGGTTCAGTCACCTTGTGAACTTATGCATAGGGGTTGGCTCACGTTTTCGTCTTGACTCTCCGGTAGAAACTTTGGGGCACTCTTTGAAGTTCTTTGTGTTGGTCGAATAGATGAATCTGAGATTGTGTGATGCATATCGTATAATCATAACCGCGGATACTTGAGGTGACATTGGAGAATCTAGGTGACATTAGGGTTTTGGTTGATTTGTGTCTTAAGGTGTTATTCTAGTACGAACTCTAGGATAGATCGAACGGAAAGAATAGCTTTGTGTTATTTTACTACGGACTCTTGAATAGATCGATCATAAAGGATAACTTTGAGGTGCTTTCGTACCCTACAATAATCTCTTCGTTTGTTCTCTGCTATTAGTGACTTTGGAGTGACTCTTTATTGCATGTTGAGGGATAGTTATATGATCTAATTATGTTATCCTTGTTGAGAGAACTTGCACTAGTGAAAGTATGAACCCTAGGCCTTGTTTCGAAGCATTGCAGTACCGTTTGTGCTCACTTTTATCTTTAGTTACCTTGATGTTTTTATATTTTCAGATTACAAAAACCTATATCTACCATCCATATTGCACTTGTATCACTATCTCTTTGCCGAACTAGTGCACCTATATAATTTACCATTGTATTGGGTGTGTTGGGGACACAAGAGACTCTTTGTTATTTGGTTGCAGGGTTGTTTGAGAGAGACCATCTTCATCCTACGCCTCCCACGGATTGATAAACCTTAGGTCATCCACTTGAGGGAAATTTGCTACTGTCCTACAAACCTCTGCACTTGGAGGCCCAACAACGTCTACAAGAAGAAGGTTGTGTAGTAGACATCAAGCTCTTTTCTGGCGGCGTTGCCGGGGAGGCTAGGTAAGCAACACTAACACCCCGTCAACTAAGCTCTTTTCTGGCGCTGTTGCCGGGGAGGTGAGTGCTTGAAGGTATATCTTTAGATCTTGCAATCAAATCTTTTTGTTTCTTTTTTTATCACTAGTTTAGTCTATAAAAGAAAACTACAAAAAATGTAATTGAGGTTGCCTCATATGCTTCATCTTTTTAATATCTTTCGTGAAAATGATGGAAAGGAAAATTGTGCCCAAGTGCTAGAAGAAGAATGCATTAAAATATTTGGCACTAAATCTTTGAATGATGAGCATGATTGCAATGTTGTTAGTATGAACTCTTTGAATATCCATAGTACTAATGATGATTGCAGTAGTCATGATGAAAATGTCTCTTATAAGCATGTCAACTTTTGTGGAGCACATAGAGTTTGCAAGTACACAGCAAATTGGGAAGATAGATTTTGCAAGAGGCATAAGTATTTAGAAACTAAATGGTTGCAAGAAAGGCTAGATGTTTGTGCTAAAAATTTAAATTTTCTTAGCCATCCTTGTGAACTTTGCAATGAACGTGGTCATTTAAATATCCAATGCAAAGTGTTTCATGATCGAATCGTGTCCAAAAACTGTGATGACTTGATTTCCCTTGCGCATCATAATGAACTTAGTTTGCTTCTGGGTTATGAAGAAATGAAACGTATAACAAAGGATATTCCAGAATTTGCCCTTGAGACAGTTCTTGATTTTGATCTAGAGGAAATTTATATGTATTGTGCGGTGAATTGCATTGAAAATCCTTATATTTCCAATTACATAAAGACAAGAAAACAAATAGAAGATGAAGAGAATACTAATGAAAGGGAAGAGGTTTCCCAATATCCTCCTATTATTTCTTATGATGAATCAGGTAACGAGGAAGAGCCTTCTATTCAACCAATATCATTAATAAGGAGCTCCAAAAAGAGGATTAAACCCACACATAATGTGGAGAAGAAAAAGAAAAGATGGAGATGAAAAGGTAAAAAGGTATCCCTCCCAAATGATGTTGCTCCTATTATGGTTATGCCTACTACTCATTGTGATGATAATAGTTGCTACACTATTGGTACTATCCATACTATTAATGATGAGAGTGATTATGCTTATGATATGAAAAGGCCCAAGCTTGGGGATGCTATGTTTGATGAGAATGACATGTTTGAGAATTTATTTGCTGCAATTAATGTTTGTCCCAAGCTTGGGGATGCTATGTTTAATGAAGATGATATTTTTAGTCCCCCAAGTTTTGATATGCAAATTTATTATGATAGCATGCCTCCTACTTATGATGATTATATTGATGAAAGTGGGTTTGGAAGAGTGTCAACTTTAGGAAGTAATGATCCCACTATTGTGACAATTATGAAAGTGGATTTGGAGAGGTCATGACTTTATTTAGTAATGATTCCACTATCTTGGAAGAGGTTTCAATTGATTATGATGAGAAAAAAGTTGCTACTTATGATTATTATTGTGATGATACTTATGTTATAAAAAGTAGTGATGATTGTATTTATAAAACTTGTCATGATTATGTTTACCCTTTTTTTGATCATTACTCTTTTAATGTGGAAAAACAATTTATAGTACCCGAGTTTCTTATGATACTCCCACTATTCCGAATGAGAAGAATTTTGCTTATGTGGAGAGTAGTAAATTTTCTATGCTTGTAGATCATGTAAGTAGTGCTTTATGTGATAGTTATATTGTTGAATTCATTCATGATGCTACTTAAATTTATTATGAAGGAGGAACATATGCTTGTAGGAATTGCAATAATATCAAGTTTCCTCTCTATGTGTTGAAAATCTTGAAGCTATGCTTGTTTTACTTTCCTATGCTAGTTGATTCTTGTTCCCATAAATTGTTTACTCACAAAATCCCTATGCATAGGAAGTGGGTTAGACTTAAATGTGATAGTCATATTCTTCATGATGCTGTCTTTTTGTTTCAATTCTTATCTTTTATGTGAGCATCATTGAAATCATCATGCCTAGCTAGGGGCGTTAAACGTTAGCGCTTGTTGGGATGCAACCCAAATTTATTTTTGTTCTTTGATTTTTGATCCTGTTTAGTAATAAATAATCTATCTAGCCTCTGGTTAGATGTGGTTTTATGTTTTAATTAGTGTTTGTGCCAAGTAGAACCAATAGGATCTTCTTGGGTGATAGTTGTTTGATCTTGCTGAAAAAGACAGAAACTTTGTGCTCACGAAAATAATTGTTAAAATTCACCAGAACGTGATAAAATGCTAATTCGTTTTGAAGAAGATCAATATAGAAATTATACAGGTTGTCCTAGTTTTTCAGAATTTTTGGAGTTCTATAAGTATTCAAACAATTCAGATTGCTACAGACTGTTCTGTTTTTGACAGATTCTGTTTTCTATGTGTTGTTTGCTTATTTTGATGAATCTATAAGTAGTATCGGAGGGTATGAACCATAGAGAAGTTGGAATATAGTAGATATTACACCAATATGAATTTAGAATGAGTTCACAACAGTACCAAAAGTGGTGATTTATTTTCTTATACTAACGGAGCTTACGAGTTTTCTGTTGAGTTTTGTGTTGTGAAGTTTTCAAGTTTTGGGTAAAGATTCGATGGACTATGGAATAAGGAGTGGCAAGAGCCTAAGCTTGGGGATGCCCAAGGCACCCCAAGGTAATATTAAAGGACAACCAAGAGGCTAAGCTTGGGGATGCCCCGGAAGGCATCCCCTCTTTCCTCTTCGTTCATCGGTAACCTTACTTGGAGCTATATTTTTATTCACCACATGATATGTGTTTTGCTTGGAGCGTCATTTTATTTTCTTTTGTTTTGCTTGCTGTTTGAATAAAATACCAAGATCTTAAATTCTTAAATGTTAGAGAGTCTTCACATAGTTGCATAATTATTCAACTACTCATTGATCTTCACTTATATCTTTTGGAGTAGTTTGTCATTTGCTCTAGTGCTTCACTTATATCTTTTTAGAGCACGACGGTAGTTTTATTTTGAAGAAATAGATGAACTCTCATGCTTCACTTATATTATTTTGAGAGTCGTTAGAACAGCATGGTAATTTGCTTTGGTTACGGATTTAGTCCTAATATGATGGGCATCCAAGAGGGATATAATAAAAGCTTTCATAATAAGTGCATTGAATACTAAGAGAAGTTTGATTCCTTATGATTGTTTTGAGATATGAAGATGGTGATATTAGAGTCATGCTAGTGAGTAGTTGTGAATTTGAGGAATACTTGTGTTAAGGTTTGTGAGTCCCGTAGCATGCACGTATGGTGAACCGTTATGTAAGGAAGTTGGAGCATGAGATATTTTTTGATTGTCTTCCTTATGAGTGGCGGTCGGGGACGAGCGATGGTCTTTTTCTACCAATCTATCCCCCTAGGAGCATGCGCGTAGTACTTTGTTTCGATGACTAATAGATTTTTGCAATAAGTATGTGAGTTCTTTATGACTAATGTTGAGTCCATGGATTATACGCACTCTCACCTTTCCGCCATTGCTAGCCTCTCTAGTACCGCGCAACTTTCGTCGATACCATAAATCCACCACATATCCTTCCTCAGAACAGCCACCATACCTACCTATCATGGTATTTCCATAGCCATTCCGAGATATATTGCCATGCAACTTTCCACCGTTCCGTTATTATGACATGTTCCATCATTGTCATATTGCTTTGCATGATCATGTAGTTGACATCGTGTTTGTGGCAAAGCCACCGTTCATAATTCTTTCATACATGTCACTCATGAGTCATTGCATATCCCGGTACACCGCCGGAGGCACTCATATAGAGTCATATTTTGTTCTAAGTATCGATTTGTAATCCTTGAGTTGTAAATAATTAGAAGTGTGATGATCATCATTATTAGAGCATTGTCCTGTGTGAGGAAAAAAAGAGAGGCCAAAGAAGCCAAACAAAAAAAACAAAAAAAATGAGAGAAAAAAGAGAGAAGGGGCAGTGCTACTATCCTTTTACCACACTTGTGCTTCAAAGTAGCACCATGATCATCATGATATAGAGTCTCTTATTTTGTCACTTTCATATACTAGTGGGAATTTTCGTTGTAGAACTTGGCTTGTATATTCCAATAATGGGCTTCCTCAAAGAGCCCTATGTCTTCGTGAGCAAGCAAGTTGGATGCACACCCACTTAGTTTCTTTTGTCGAGCTTTCATAAACTTATAGCTTTAGTGCATCCGTTGCGTGGCAATCCCTACTCACTCACATTGATATCTATTGATGGGCATCTCCATAGCCCGTTGATACGCCTAGTTGATGTGAGACCATCTCCCTCTTTTTGTCTTCTACACAACCACCTTCTATTCCACCTATAGTGCTATGTCCATGGCTCACGCTCATGTATTGCGTGAAAGTTGAAAAGGTTTGAGAATGTCAAAAGTATGAAACAATTGCTTGGCTTGTCGTCGGGGTTGTGCTTGATTTGAGTATTTTTTGTGATGAAGATGGAGCATAGCCAGACTATATGATTTTGTAGGGATAAGCTTTCTTTGGCCACGTTATTTTGAGAAGACATAATTGCCTTGTTAGTATGCTTGAAGTATTATTGTTTTTATGTCAATATTAAACTTTTGTTTTGAATCTTATGGATCTGAATATTCTTGCCACAATAGAGAAGATTACATTGATAAATATGTTAGGTAGCATTCCACATCAAAAATTCTGTTTTTATCATTTACATACTCGAGGACGAGCAGGAATTAAGCTTGGGGATGCTTGATACGTCTCCAATGTATCTATAATTTTTTATTGTTCCATGCTATTATATTATCCATCTTGGATGTTCTATATGCATTTATATACTATTTTATATGATTTTTGGGACTAACCTATTAACCTAGAGCCTAGTGCCAGTTTCTGTTTTTCCTTGTTTTTGAGTTTTACAGAAAAGGAATACCAAACGGAGTCCAATTGACGTGCCAATTTTTGATGATTTTTTATGGACCAAAAGAAGCCCCCGGAGTAAAATAGTTGGGCCAGAAGAGTCCCGAGCCGTCCATGAGGGTGGAGGGCGCGCCCTACCCCCCTGGGCGCGCCCCCTGCCTTGTGGACGACTCGGAGACCCCCCCTGACGTGAGACTGACGCCAAAAATACCTATAAATACAGAAACCCCCAAAAAGAAACCTAGATTGGGAGTTCCGCCACCGCAAGAGTCTATAGCCACCAAAAGCCAATCGGGACCCTGTTCCGGCACCCCGCCGGAGGGGGGAATCATCACCGGTGGCCATCTTCATCATCCCGGCGCTCTCCATGACGAGGAGGGAGTAGTTCACCCTCGGGGCTGAGGGTATGTATCAGTATCTATGTGTTTGATCTCTCTCTCTCTCTGGTGTTCTTGATATGGCACGATCTTGATGTATCGCGAGCTTTGCTATTATAGTTGGATCATATGATGTTTCTCCCCCTCTACCTTCTTGTAGTGGATTGAGTTTTCCCTTTGAAGTTATTTTATCGATTGAGTCTTTAAGGATTTGATAACACTTGATGTATGTCTTGCATGTGCTTATCTGTGGTGACAATGTGATATTCACGTGATCTACTTGATGCATGTTTTGGTGATCAACTTGCGGGTTCAGTGACCTTGTGAACTTTTGCATAGGGGTTGGCACACATTTTCGTCTTGACTCTTCGGTAGAAACTTTGGGGCACTCTTTGAAGTTCTTTGTGTTGGTTGAATAGATGAATCTGAGATTGTGTGATGCATATCGTATAATCATACCCGCGGATACTTGAGGTGACATTGGAGTATCTAGGTGACATTAGGGTTTTGGTTGATTTGTGTCTTAAGGTGTTATTCTAGTACGAACTCTAGGATAGATCGAATGGAAAGAATAGCTTCGTGTTATTTTACGATGGACTCTTGAATAGATAGATCAGAAAGGATAACTTTGAGGTGGTTTCGTACCCTACAATAATCTCTTTGTTTGTTCTCCGCTATTAGTTACTTTGGTGTGACTCTTTGTTGCATGTTCAGGGATATTTATATGATCTAATTATGTTATCCTTGTTGAGATAACTTGCACTAGTGAAAGTATGAACCCTAGGCCTTGTTTCGAAGCATTGCAATACCGTTTGTGCTCACTTTTATCATTAGTTACCTTGCTGTTTTTATATTTTCAGATTACAAAAACCTATATCTACCATCCATATTGTACTTGTATCACTATCTCTTTGCCGAACTAGTGCACCTATATAATTTACCATTGTGTTGGGTGTGTTGGGGACACAAGAGACTCTTTGCTATTTGGTTGCAGGGTTGTTTGAGAGAGACCATCTTCATCCTACGCCTCCCACAGATTGATAAACCTTAGGTCATCCACTTGAGGGAAATTTGCTACTGTCCTACAAACCTCTGCACTTGGAGGCCCAACAACGTCTACAAGAAGAAGGTTGTGTAGTAGACATCAATGGGCGGGGAGGCTCGTGAAGTTGACTCGCTCTCCATCATCCTCGGATCCAAAGAGTTCCCCTCTGATGATTGTTGGGGAAGATTGCGGGCCGACCTACACCGTGCAAAACGTTAATATCATACTCTTCAAAACCGGACTTCCGTGCGGCATCTTCGGATACTTACGATTCGGCAAGGGGCTTCAGCCGGGGGCGCCACTTAGGGATGGCCTCGGTGTCTGAATCTGAGCCATCTGGGAGGGATATTTTCCCCCTTTTGGGCGCCTCCGCCTCCGGATCTTCGGAGGCTGCCCTCTTCTTCTTCTTCCCCTTCGGGGAAAGGTGGCTGTCGGCTTCCTCCTCCTCTTTGTCTTCATCCTCCTCGGAGGAGTGGGTTTCGGTATCTCCGGACAGAGCGTTCGAAGTACCTTTGCAACGGAGGCCATCTTTGGCTTCCTTGTTCTTCTTCTGGACCTTCTTTTCCGTCACTTGATAGGGCGCTGGGACCAGCATCCTCATTAAAAGAGGATCTGTTGGGTTCTCTGGCAATGGAGCAGGACATCTAATCCGCTCTGCCTTCTTCGTCCAACCTTGTTTTACAGGATGGAAGTCTCAGTCCACCCCCTCTTATGATTAATGGACCATGTTATGTTCGGAAAAGTAGCACTTACTGGGGAGGCTGGATGATTGCAGTCGAGGCCGATGTCTTCGGACATCCCCGGCCATGACTTTTGGGTCTTGAAAAGTAGCTTCCAGATCGCTTTATGCGTCGTGCCGAAGAATCACGTCAGGATCCGTGGCCCTTCCGTATTGAACTCCCACTTGCGGAGAGGCCGGCTTGGCAGGGAAGGGACCGACGGATGAGCATCACCTGGATCACATCCCTAAGGCTGGGGTGTTCTTCTCTATGATATTTTTTATGCGCTTCTTCAGCATCAGCACCTCATCGGATGATCCCCAATCCAGACCCTTGTTGGTCCAGGACGCAAGCCGCAATGGTGGTCCGGATCTAAATGCAGGGGCGGCCGCCCACTTGGTGCCGCGAGGCTTAGTGATGTAAAACCACGCGTGCTGCCATATCTTGGCCATATCAACAAAGGCCCCTTTGGGCCAGATAACTTTGGGAAGCTTGCTTATCATGGCACCGCCGCAATCCGCGTGTTGCCCGTCGACCACCTTCGGCTTCACATTGAAAATCTTGAGCCATAGACCCAAGTGTGGGGGGATGTGGAGGAATGCCTCACACACGACGATAAATGCCGACATGTGGAGGAAGGAATTCGGGGCCAGATCGTGAAAATCCAGCCCGTAATAGAACATGAGACCTCGGACAAAGGGGTGTAGGGGAAACCCTAGTCTGTGGAGAAAGTGAGAAAGGAATACCACCCTCTCACCGGGTTTTGTAGAGGGGATAACTTGCTCCTTGGCAGGGAGTCTATGTCTGATTTCCGCTGTCAAATACCTCGCTTCGCGAAGCTCCTTGGTATCCTTCCCCATCATAGAGGAGGCCATCCACTTGCGTTGTGAACCGGATCCGGACATGGCTGCAGTCGTTGGAGGCGAGGGGAAAGCTTGAAACTTGGGTGCTGGAGCTTGAGGGCAGATGGGCTGAGGAGGAAGAAGGCGTGGGGAAAAAAGATGGGTCCTTATCTTCTTATAAAGGCAGTGAATGTCGAGCGTCCCCCCATGAGCCTTAAAACTCGCCTATTCCCAAGGGGTCATGCAAACGGCACGGTTGGATTACCCAAAACCGTATTGATGAGAATCCCATAATAAGGGGACATGATCTCTGCTTTGACAAAACGTGTCAATGAAGACCGCGCCTCGAAATGCGAAGCAGGAGGCTAAAAACGATTCAAAACAATACTAAGGTCAGCACACAATGCCTCACCGGAAAATCTGTCAGAAGACATAACCTATTTCTGTTTAAATATGTTGCCCTTGTGGTTCAGGGTTGTAGCTATAACACAGAGCCGGATATAGTTCTTTTGATCAACTTCTTTGAAGTATTCGGAGGAGGAACCCGCCTTGCAATGTCAAAGACAATCTGCGCGCTGGACACATCGTCATTGAAGCCTGGTTCAGGGGCTACTGAGGGAGTCCTGGATTAGGGGGTCCCCGGGCGTCCGGGCTATGAGACATGGGCCGGATTGATGGGCTGTGAAGATACAAGATAGAAGGTCTTCGCCCGTGTCCGGATGGGACTCTCCTTTGCGTGGATGGCAAATTTGGCGATACCTTTCTCTGTAAACCGACCCTGGACAACCCTAGGCCCCTCTGGTGTCTATATAAGCCAGAGGGTTTAGTCCGTAGGACGAATCATAAACATACAAGCTAGAAATCTAGGATTTAGCCATCACGATCTCGAGGTAGATCAACTCTTGTAACCCCTATACACATCAAAGTCAATCAAGCAGGAAGTAGGGTATTACCTCCATTAACACTGGTGCGCGTCAGTCCTAAACAAACGGTTTTTAACCCCTTTCCGCGACGGCATTTGGAACCATCGCCAAGTGAGTGTGTGCGATAGGGTGTCCTTCCCACACGACCCAGAAATCGTCGGGGATAGGCCCTCCTGGGACCCAGGCTGGGGCCGTGTGCGATCGGGCGAGGCATCGAATCCCAATCATTTGCGTAGGTATGTACATCCCACACGGTAATCCGACAAAATCATTTCCATAGGTATGTACATCCCACACGGCGAATCCCAGAAAAACATTTCCGTTTGTATGTATATCACACACAGTCAATCCGAGGAATACGTTTCCATTCTTATGTACATCCCACACAGTCAATCCAGGGAAAACGTTTCCGTTCGGACGTACATCCCACACAGTTTTATGTGTAGGCCCGTGTGTGAAAGGTGTAACTATCACACACGGTCTTCCTTGGTTAACTGTTTGCTTTTATCAACTATATCACACACGATTTGATGAAGAAAACTGTGTGGCATTGGGCTATCCATCGCAAGCGCTTTTTCTGCTAGAACCGTTTGCAAAGGTCCATGACACATTTAGCAGGTTTATTAGTTTACAATTAATAATTCCAGTATTACGCAAATTCACATTTTATATCGAACAACCGTTTGCCAATTTCATATCAGGCACATAAATATACTATAACATCACAGTACGGTAGCTACATGAAAACAGCACAGTACAACATATAGCTAGTTCAACTTCATAAGAACAATATATTCAGTTCCCTAATCGAGATCATCCAGGCTCGTCTTATCCACCTCTGCTTTCAGTTCAGTACGAACCCATTTTGCATGGGCCAACTGGGAAAGTGCCTCCTCCTTCGCCAACACCATCTTAGCAAAGTCTGATTTAAAAAAATCTAAGCTCATTCTCCACCTTCAACTTTTTATCCCGCATCTTGAAATATGCTTCAGCGTTGACAAGACTTTCTCTAAGCCTACGTGTGTTCTCTTCCTCATACATGCTCCAGAGCTTCGTTAGGCACATCTTCAAAGACTGTGGCCACTCTTGATCAACCCACTCCAAGTAAGAACACTTCCGTTCATCCTATAATATTTAAAACTAGATCAGTAACAATTGTAGGGGAAATGGGTTTATAGCAACATAGAAAATCACCAATGCTTATTTTGAAAAACTGAAGAAACATGTTAATTATGACATATCTTCTCAAAAAGATCAATGTGCAAATGAAATAATTGGTACTAGACAACAACCAAATTCTAGAACATCAGAAGCTATAATTAACTACAGCGACGCTACAAGTTCTTACTCATGTACAATAAATAACAAATTGAACATTTATGAGGAAGGTAAATATAACTGCAACAGCATAGCGATAGTGTTTGGATGACAGCAAATTGATACTAATAGGTGTGTACATGCACAAATTTAGTAACATAGAACTAATAGCACTAAGGTCGTCCACTATGTATGCCAAAACTGGGTAAAGACAACTGTTGCTACATCTCGCACCGGTGCCCTGCACTGGCGAGCCGATGCAGCGGAAAAAAAATCAGGGACCCGGACTCCGGAGTACGTAGTTGTTCCGATGCCCAGTTTCTTCGTGCCATAAAGATTTAGTATTTTACTGCTTGGCTACTCGAATGTGTGGACCAAAGTTGGCTGCACAAACTGCTGAAGCGGTGCCAAATAATTTTCTAATGGCACCGCTGATGAGATGGCAACAATTTAAGATACTAGGTACAAACTGTGAAACTATCTTAGGATGCGTTTGGTTGAAGGTGTGGTATGAATGGGTTGGGACCGTGACAGTGTCTGAATCACATCTAACAAATGAATTGTAACAACGAAAGAGGGTCTAACCTTCTCTGCACATGCCAGAAGCTTCCTCCCACTGTCCACAGAATCAAACGCAACTAGCTTCACGCATGGAGATTGATGGTGACAACGAGCAGATAGATCTTCAGCCAACCCGCTCCATTCGTTACCACTGATGGTCTTAGGGAGCTACAAGAGGAAGAAACGACTCAAATCGCCCTCCGGGTAAAAATCCTTCATTCCAAGTCATAGCCCAAGAGAGAGAAGAGAGGCATACCCGGGTGGTGAAGGAGTAGTCGCCGGAGGAGGAACTGCTGGAGATGTCTTTGAAGAAGACCATGGCGACCCCGGCGGTAGGATGCGAGACGACGAGAGCGAGGAAGCGGCTATAGGTTAGCAAGGAAGGAAGGAATGAGGAAACAAGGGAAATGTGACTTGTGGTTGGGGAGAAAAGGGGGTGGGGAAGGGGGGAGGGGGGCGAGGGCAGATATTTTGGCGGTAGGCCAAAATTTTGGAAATGTGGAGGGAAACTTTGCGCGTGGTGCCGCCGGACCATTCACTTTGAACGGTTGTGTGCATCGCAAACGATTCTTCTGCTTTACAGGCATGGGATGAGTTTGATAATTCAAATTTTGGTCTCAAGGCATGGGCACATTCACTTTGAACACGCGCGGTGCCACCGGACCATTCACTTTGAATGATTGCGTGCATCGCAAACGATTCTTCTGCTTTACGCACATGGGATGAGTTTGATAATTCAAATTTTGGTGGAAATTTCCCCGGGTACATCATTGCATAATTTAACATCGCTTGCTAATTTGGGCACACAAAAGAGCATACAGAAGACATACCACACTTAATGAATCAAGCAATTTTAGTAATTACACGGAGCCAGTTGACCTAAACATTGCTCTAACAAAAGACCAGCATGAAAAACAAAGCCTAAGTACACATAATTAAAAATCCGCCGCCGCGCCGGCCTATGCATCGCCGGTGTGAGATGAGACATCGATGACTTGTCCTGGCGACATGCCGCCATTGGTGGACTCCGCGTCCCCCTGCTGAAGTCGACCGCGTCCTCGTCCTCGTCCTCGTCCTCGTCCTCGGCGGCGCCCTCAAGGTTGTAGTACTCGTAGTAGTGGCTGCGCCAGAGCTCGTGTTGGTACTCGACCGCCAATTCCTCAACGGACAGACTCTTCTCTACCTCGACCTCGGCCACGCGCAACTCCTCCTCCCGGCGCTCCTCAATCTTCGCCGCCTCCTGCATCTCCAACTCCCGCTCGGTGACCTCATGAGGAAGTAGGTGCTCCATGGCCACCGCCGCCTTTTTAGACGTGGGTTGCATGCTGGAGTCCGAGGTGGCCTGGAATATCTTGGCGTGTGCATCCTCGATCTTGCCGTGGATGGCCTCGACCCGGGCCAGGGCGACATCAGCGGCACGGACGGCAGCTCGAGCGCTCTCGGCATTTGCAGCCGCCGTCGCAGCAGCAGCTGCAGCCGTCTCAGGTGCTGCAGCTACCCTATCGGCTACCGCAGACGCCCTCTCGACAGAAGCGGCTGCGCTCGATGCGGATGCGGCAGCACTCTCGGCGTAGGCGGCGGCGCTCGGGGGGGATGCGGCCATCGCACGGGCCTTCAGGAAGCGTTTCCACGGCGTCATCTTTGCAAGAAGGGGGTGCGGGAATGGGGATCGGGATTCGTGGATTCGGGGGTTGCCGGCACTAGAGCAGACGAGCCGACGAAGCTTAAGGAGGGAGACTTAAATAGACCCAAATATTTTCATCGCAAACAGTTCCTAGAAAACAACTTTGTGTGATGTTGTAGATATTTTTTATTAGCTGTGAAAGACGAATTTGGAATAAAGTGCCAACGGATGGTGTTTTAAATGAACGAGAAATTTTGTAGTACTAATACAACTGTCGTGTCAAATTTTGGAAAATTTCAGGGGTCATTTGACCTTCTAAGACATTTAAGTGATTTTCTAGCCATTTAATGACCGTAATTGAAATTTGAGCTACATCTACATGCCATGCCTAACCAAAACGGTTTGAAAAATCATATCTGTGTACTTGTGTGCGAGTTAATTCCATGTGCAGTAAATTAGAAGGAATTTTCAAACATATTGGTCTCACGACATGGACACATGCATACGTATGCATGGAGTGACATGGCATTTTAATTCAAAAAAATAGAAAAATGATCAGAAACACATGAAACCTTGGTTGATGTAATGTCATGCCACCAAGATGATGTGGTAAAGAAATTGGCATGTTTGATGAACGTTTCGACACACACCCCTCACAAACCGGAGCAACTCGCTAGAAGGTTCGTGGTTCCGAGAGGGAACAATGCATGTTTGATGACGAACGGAAGATAGCTTCCTCTAACGTCCTTCAAATTTTTTCTTACGTTTAACGTGCACTAATACAACTGTCATGTGAAAATTTGGTAAATTTCAGGGGTCATTTGACCTTTTAAAGACATTTAAGTGATTTTCACCAATTAATGACCGTAATTCAAATTTGAACTACATCTACATGCAACGCCTAACCATAACGGTTTGAAAAAAAATCATATTTTTGTGTACTTGTGTGCGAGGTAATTCCATGTGCAGTAAATTAGAAGGAATTTTCAAACATATTGGTGTCAAGGCATGGGCACATGCATGGAGTGCATGGCATGGTATTTTAATTCCAAAAAAATGAAAAATGATCAGAAAAACATGAAACCTTGCTTGATTTAATGTCATCCACCAAGATGATGTGGTAAAGAAATTTACATGTTTGACGAAAGTTTGGACACACACCCCTCACAAACCGGAGCAACTCGCAAGAAGGTTCGTGGTTCCGAGAGGGAACAATGCATGTTTGATGACGAACGGGAGATAGCTTCCTCTTACGGCCATCAATTTTTTTTCTACGTCTAACGTGCACTACTACAACTGTAATGTGAAATTTTGGAAATTTCTAGGGGTCATTTGACCTTTTAAAGACATTTAAGTGATTTTCTAACCATTTAATGACCGTAATTCAAATTTGAACTACATCTACATGCAACGCCTAACCAAATCGGTTCGAAAAATCATATCTGTGTACTTGTATGCGAGTTAATTCCATGTGCAGTAAATTAGAAGGAATTTTCAAACATATTGGTCTCACGACATGGACACATGCATACGTATGCATGGAGTGACATGGCATTTTAATTCAAAAAAATAGAAAAATGATCAGAAACACATGAAACCTTGGTTGATGTAATGTCATGCCACCAAGATAATGTGGTAAAGAAATTGGCATGGTTGACGAACGTTTGGACACACGCCCCTCACAAACCGGAGCAACTCACTAGAAGGTTCGTGGTTCCGAGAGGGAACAACGCATGTTTGATGACGAACGGGAGATAGGAGATAGCTTCCTCTTACGGCCTTCAAATTTTTTCCTACGTTTAACGTGCAACTGTCATGTGAAAATTTTGTAAATTTTGGGGGTCATTTGACCTTCTAAAGACATTTAAGTGATTTTCTAACCATTTAATGACCGTAATTCAAATTTGAACTACATGTACATGCAACGCCTAACCAAAACGGTTTGAAAAATCATATTTTTGTGTACTTGTGTGCGAGTTAATTCCATGTGCAGTAAATTAGAAGGAAATTTCAAACATATTGGTGTCAAGGCATGGGCACATGCATGGAGTGCATGCCATGGCATTTTAATTCCAAAAAATTAAAAAATAATCAGAAAAACATGAAACCTTGCTTGATTTAATGTCATGCCACCAAGATGATGTGGTAAAATAATTGGCCTATTTGACAAAAGTTTGGACACACACCCCTCACAAACCGGAGCAACTCACTAGAAGGTTCGTGGTTCTGAGAGGGAACAATGCATGTTTGCTGATGGACGGGAGATAGCTTCCTCTTACAGCCTTCAAATTTTTTCCTACGTTTAACGTGCACTAATACAACTGTCATGTGAAAATTTGGAAATTTTCAGGGGTCATTTGACCTTTTAAAGACATTCAAGTGATTTTCTAACCATTTAATGACCGTAATTCAAATTTGAACTACATCGACATGCAACGCCTAACCAAAACGGTTTGAAAAATCATATTTTTGTGTACTTGTCTGCGAGTTAAAAAATCATCAGACAATGTAATTATCTGGTGTTCAAAAAAGAAAATATAAAGATCTAGCAAGACAACCACCCCCCACACAATTGTCACTCTATCTCGCGGCTCGAGGTTTGGTAGGTTATTGGCGGGGATCATTAATCAGACACGGTTCTGTATTGGAAACCATCAGCTATTATGTTCACACACGGATTCGCTGCGGGAAGTGTGTGTAATTAAAACTACAATACTCGTAAATTCCGGCGACCGGCGTGTGTACTGTCCCCGTCGATCTAGATTCCGGCCGCCAATAAATACTACCTTGCTCACATCGTCCCACCTGCTTTCTCATCTACATCCTCCCCCCGCTCGCCCTCTCTCTCTCTCTCTCTCTCTCTCTCTCTCTCTCAAATATCTGCCATGGCGCCGTCGGTCTGCCCACGCGCCGACGAGGAGTCCCGCCCCCCGAGGACGCTCACTCGATTAGCAACGACGAGGACCCCTACGCGTCGCCTGATGAGGTTGCGCTGGACCCCCCAATTTTGGATTGGTTTTGGGGCCAGTACAATCTTTGTCTGTGGAAGTCGCTGTCGCCAGCTGAGAAAGCCAGGCAAGTTGCATTCAAGAAGGATATGGCGGAGGAGGAAGCCAGGTACCAGGCGGCCTGTGAAGCCCGTGGTGCCGCCTGGAAAAAGGAGGTGGCGGAGCATTGGGGGTGGGCCCGTCGTCGTGTCGAGGAGGTGTACGAAGATGGGTACATCGCGAGGAAGATCATAGGCGCTGGGCGCCTTGTCGCTGCGTGGAGGTGGGCCGATAAGCTCCAGCGTGCCACCGACGAGGAGCTCCGGTCGGCGCCCAACGAAATGGCAAGATCGGCCGCGCGCGTCCGCCAGCAAGAGGTAGATCGGTACGTCAAGCGCTGCGAGGCGGAGGAGTCGGAGTACTGCCTCCGCACTGGGAAGACGCCCCCCCCCCCCCCCCCCCCCCCCCCCCCCCCCCCCCCCCCCCCCCCCCCCCCCCCCCCCCCCCCCCCCCCCCCCCCCCCCCCCCCCCCCCTATATATTATGAATTCCATTTTCTATCTGTTTTTGTATACTAATTTGAATCTAGCTGTTATCATCCATATATACAGAATGGAAAGCGTATATACATACATTGAAACAGAACATCTAAGAATGGAAAACAGAGTACACACATTGAAACAGAGCAATACTATGATTGTTGTGAATACATAGCTATCCACGTCGAAACGACTTTTCAAAATAAAACGCGTCCATGAGACCATGACCAGCAGCCCTTGCCTAGGGTAGCTCTTGGCTCTGCCTGAACTCATGCAGGTGTTTGTCCAAGCGATCGACATGCTCGCGGTACATCTGGAGCGCGATCTCGAGCTCCATGTTGGCTATTTCATCGGAGATCACCAGCTCAAGGATGCGATGGCCAAGTTCCTCTACTGCGCCCAGGTGGACACCTGGGCCAAGGAGGCGGTCGAGCCTATAGACCAGCGCATTGGCATCCAGCGGGCCACGGACAAGGCGAACGGTGGCACCCATGCGAATGGCGCAGCGGGCGTCCGGTGCAAGTACGGCGCGACAGGCCTCTGGTGCAAGTACGATGCTGAGGGCCTCTGCCCACTCCTGGCGAGAAATGGGCGTACTGACGGGACATGTAACCAGCTGTGACGCCGTGTCGACAGCAGGCAAGCACCGATGGATCCGCTCTTGCTGTGCGGCGCGCCGCGCCTCTCGCTCTGCGGCGCTCCAACGGTCTTGCTGTGTGGCGAGCCGCAGCCTATCGGTGCGGACACGCCTAGCTTGCTCTGCAGCGCGCCATCGATCATGTTGTGCGGCGAGCTGCAGCCTGTCAGCGCTGCTATGCCTATCTTGATCCGCGGCGCTCAAGCGCCATGCGCTAAAGGTCTGCTCAACCCTGGCGATGACGCGCATCACGGCGTCAACCATCGCGTTGCCGGGGAGCGCCTCGGCCTCGACGGGCCGTGGCGCCTGCTCATTTTCCTTATCGATGAGGTTGATGGCAGAGGCGGCGCTTTGGTGGGTTGGCATGCTTGGAAAAGGTGGATGTGCTACAGGCTGCGCTTGTTGCCTGCGTGCGTCGCGCGCCCCCTATGCGCAATATAGCAGGGTGGCGGGAAACAGGTGAGGAAATGGCGGCAAACAGTGGCGTGTTCATAAAACGCCATCAATTAATGGAAACTTAGCATCGAGCTAGCACAAGAAGTAGGTGATGACCAGATGAACATGGACCACACTAGGGAACTCGTCGATGATGAATAAATCAATCCCAAACGGTTGAATACTAGCAAGCATTTGCCCACAACACACACGGCCTATTCCATCACAAATAGGTCGGATGGATCAACTGTATGCCACGTATCGCACATTCTCAAAAAGTAATGCGGTAGACCTTCTTTAACATGTGTTAAAAAAAACACAAGGACCTCGAGGTTAAATTCGCTGAGGGAATGGGGCATTTCGGTCATTTGACCGAAATGACCCATCCCATCACCTAATTTAACATCGACACAACTTCCCATCCAGTCACCCATCCGATGGCTGCTCCAGCCTGAGCACACTTAACTTGATAGTTTTCTTACATGAGCTACTGGTGGAACAACTAGTCCTTGCTGATAGGAATGCCTCTTCACATCCTTATGGCGTATCCGGATGACCACCCGTCCCACAATGGCCAATAGATGTTGTGTAGACAGAGGATACCACATACGTCTTATTAGAAGCACTCGTCTGCGTTATTATCGGTCTTCGCACAAATTTCTGATTACAGACCTGTTTGCCGCGTATCACACACATCTTGTTATATTGAACCGTTTCTGTTCTCTTGCCTAATCACAAACAGTTCATCCAAGTGAACCGTATGCTGTACATCACACACACCTTGATCGGGCTGACCGTTTCTTTTGTGTTGCCTAATCACAAACAGTTCATCCAAGTGAACCGTATGCTGTACATTGCACACACCTTCATCTAGCTGCCCGTTTCTTTTGTTCCTCCTCATCGCAAATAGTTAATCGAGCTGAACTATATGCCCTGCATCGCACACACAAATAAAATCTGAACCGTGTTTGATGCATCCTCCATCGCAAATGTTTTGCACCTTTTTTGACGGTTATTTTACAGCACCGTTTGCGATTATGGCATCGCACACAGTTTCGTCGAAGGGTCTCTGATCGTAGTGTCGCGTTAGCAGCATCCTTTAGTAGTGTAAGAGGGCCCGAACCTGGGTAAACATCGTGTCCCTGCCTCCTGTTACCTTCGATCCTCAGACGCACAGTTCGGGACCCCCTACGCGAGATCATATGGTTTTTACACTGACAGTCGACTCCCCTAGGGTTTTGGGAATATTGGGGTATTTATAGAGCAAAGAGGCGGTCCGGGGGGCACCAGAGGTGGGCACAACCCACTAGGGCGCGCCTGGGCCTCCTGGCGCGCCCTGGTGGGTTGTGCTCTCCTCAGAGCACCCCCCAGGTGCAGCCAGGGCCCATTATGTTCCTTCTGGTCCAAAAAAATCTCCGTGAAGTTTCATTGCGTTTGGACTCTGTCTGATATTGATTTCCTGTGATGTAAAAAACATGCAGAAAACAACAACTGGCACTTGGCACTATGTCAATAGGTTAGTACTAAAAAATGACTATAAAATGATTATAAAACATCCAAGATTGATAATATAACAGCATGGAACAATCAAAAATTATAGATATGTTGGGGACGTATCAGCATCCCCAAGCTTAATTCCTACTCGTCCTCGAGTAGGTAAGTGATAAAAGCAAAAATTTTGATGTGGAATGCTGCCTAACATGTCATATCATATTCTTTTCTTTATTTCATGGACAATTGGACTTTTATGTGATTCAAAGCAATAGTCTAGTTTTGACATGATAATTTAAATACTCAAGCATATCAACAAGCAACCATGTCTTTCAAAATATCAACGCTAAAATAAGTTATCCCTAGCCCATCATGCTCAACCATTTATCCATTCATGAAACACACCCGCATATTAGCTACACCCAATACTTAAGTACGATCATATTGCCTCCTAGTTGGTGCTTTTGTAAGAGAAGATGGAGACTCAAATTCAAAATAAAAATTTCATAAAGTAAAAGAAAGGCCCTTCGTAGAGGGAAGTAGGGATTTATAGAGGTGCCAGAGCTCAAAGAGAAAAACTTAGAGATAAAAACATTTTGGGAGGTGTATCCATCCCACCAACGAAAATGACTTAGAGTTCCCAACACTTTCCATGCTAGATATATCATAGGCGGTTCCCAAACAGAAAATAAAGTTTACTCCTTTTTCCACCGTACTTTCACTTTCCATGGCTAGCCGTATCCACGGGTGCCTCCCATATCAACACTTTCCAAGGAATTTATTATTTGACAACATAAAGTAAATTCATTTTTCATTTTGGGACTGGCATCCCTAATACCTTTGCCTTACTCTCATGCCATGACAAGTGAATAAACACTCATCATGAGAATAACACATCTAGCATGGAAAATATTAGCCACCCTCACCGCTCCACGAGCGAAACAAACACACAAAAAGAGAAGCTTATTTTGAAAATTAGAGATGGGACATACAAATTTGCTTAGAACGGCCAAAGAATACCGCATATAGGTAGATATAGTGGACTCATGTGGTGAAACTAGTTTAAAGGTTTTTGGATGCACAAGTAGAGATCATACTTAGTGCAAAATGAAAGATAGCAAAAGATTGAAAAGCGACCAACCAAGAAACGGATAATCTCATAAGAAAGCATTAAGCATAATTAACATCGAATAATGCACCACAAGTAGGATATAATTTCATTGCATGACTATTGACTTTCATGCTTGCATAGGGAGTCACAAACCTTAACACCAATATTCTTACTAAAGCATAATTACTCATCAACATAACTCACATATCACATCATCATATCTCAAAACTATTACTAAGAATCAAGTTTATTTTGTCCAATGATCTTCATGAAAGTTTTTATTATATCCTTCTTGGATATCTATCACTTTGGGAATAATTTTCATGTGTTGCTTTTCATAAGCTCAAACAAATATAAGTGAAGATCATGAGCACAAATTTTTCTTTCTCTCAAAATAATTTAAGTGAAGCAAGAGAGAATTTCTTCAAAATTTTACTAACTCTCAAATAAATCTAAGTGAAGCAAGAGAGCATTTCTTCAAAAATACTGAGCACACCATGCTCAAAAAGATATAAGTGAAGCACTAGAGCAAGTCCATAGCTCATAAGAATTTAAGTGAAGCATAGAGAGCAATTCTAACAAGTCATGACATAATTTTGGCTCTCCCAAATAGGTGTGTCCAGCAAGGGATCAAGACTTAAAACACAAAATAAAACAACCAAAGACTCATATCATACAAGACGCTCCAAGCAAAACACATAGTATGTGATGAATAAAAATATAGCTTCAAGTAAAATACCGATGGTCGTTAGAAGAAAGAGGGGATGCCACTCGAGGGCATCCCCAAGCTTAGTTGGTTGCTCATTTTTGGATAATAGCTTGGGATGCCGGGGCATCCCCAAGCTTAGGCTCTTCTACCACCACTAGGGAAAAGCCTAGCAGTAGCGCGGGTATTTTGCCTAGCAGTAGCGCGGGGTGCCGCGCTGCTGATAAGGCGCTACAGCTAACATGTAGCAGTAGCGCATGCTGTCCCACGCTACTGCTATACATGGCTAGCAGCAGCGAGCTTTGGTGCCACGCGCTGCTGCTAATAGCTGCAATGCTTTTGACCAGGACGCGCTACTGGTAAGAGAGCGCTACTACTAACTTTATTCCCCACGCTACTGCTTGTTTTATTAGTTTCTATTTTTTCTGCATATTTGTTTTGTATTTGAACATGCTTTATACAATAACCTTTAGCATATCAAACACATACAAATGTAATCATAGCATATACATACAGATAGTCTCATCAAATCATGTCATCATCATAATCATCATCCAACACAAAGTGGTCTCTCATCATCATCTCGAAAATAGCGATGCAAGTCTCGATTACTTGCAACTACATCGTCATCCATATATACAATGATATACGCGAGAAGAGCTATCACTAAGAGTGAGAGCGGAACTATGCAGTACATGAGTTCGTATCCCTCTCTCGCATTAGAGTGAACCTAAACTAACTACTGGCTGTCGCTCGGAAATGTAAACCAGTACACCTGGGCCTGACACTCCGGCCGCTCGTCGTATACTCCTGTTGTTGCACTTATTCGTCATCGATGATCTATGCACCTGCATCGTCACATGAGTCGATGATATGCAGCATACATAGTTGAGCAACAGAAAGAGACAGACTTGGAAAAAATAGAAGCAACATATCATAAGCATAAATAACAAAGTTCATCGTACCCAAAATGCCCTAACCAGAGTGATCTTCGCTAGTTGAGGAGGACGGTTTAATTACATCACAAATAAAGTTTCATCGTGCATAACTCAAAGTTTCGTCATTCAGAAAGTATGGACTAAACGGACACATTGTCATATATCGACAATCACTCCAACATGTCGTGCCATCCAACCATGTCAGGGAGATAGTCCCCGAGCTTAGCGAAAGGCTTCAGGTTGAGACGCTGAGTGGCTAAGCGTGTTCGGACGTCTTCCCATGACATTTGCCCTTCCTCGTATAATAGAACTGTTTTGTCGAGGACCTCCTTCACGATGACTTGGGCAAGTTCATGCTGGATGTGATAGAACTCAGCTCGAACTCGATGATCCGGGGTATCTCCTATGTTCTTTGCCCATTGCAGAATATGGGCATCGTCGGATTTAGGTGACATGCGAAGGTCCTGATGATCCTGTCTGTACTCCAGCATGTGGTGTAGGACATAGAATCCATCACTAAGAGAATCACTTGGTTGCTAGATGCAGCAGAAGTTGGTCTTACGGCCGAAGGCGGGCCTGCCGTCCTTTTTCTTCCTGTCCTTGATCTCCCCACCCTGTGCGTCATAGTAAAAGATAGCACTGTCGAGAACAGACTTGATGTGGGTGTAATGCTTTTTGTTCATGTTCTTCGACGAGTCCAAGTAAAGAGCGTGGGAGTATCGGGGGTAAAGGATGATGAGGACGGCGCGCCCGCCGCTGCGCAAAATAAGTACACCTCAAATTAATTAGCCTCCACCGTGCAAATGAATGATTGAAATCGAAGGAAGGATATCCGCGTGGATGACTTACAGGGGATGATAAGGCATGAGAATCGCCTCCTTGTCCTTATTAGCGACCATGAAATCGATGATGTAGTCCCTCGCGTATTCACGGTGCTCTGCGCACACTACCAAGAAGCCCTCGTGCATGAAGTACAGGTCAGCGACATAGATATAAGGTATCTGCTCAATCCCGATAATGTAGTTCATGTTAAAGGAAAAAAGGTGGACAAATGTAAAATCCAGCTTCTTCAAGTGAAACATGTTGAAGATGTAATCAAATCGAAGGAGGAACTTGTCTGCGGGGCATGAGTGGACGTACGACCTTTGCCGCAGCACGTTAACCACATAGAGTGGGTATCCTGGATCTTCCGAGGTGATGAGGCTTTTCTCTCTCCGCAGCACATCGTCATGAAGTCTCCTTAGATTGCCGTGCATGGCCTCTAACGCTGACTTAGGTAGGATTGGTTCACCGGCAATATGCCATTTTGCCGCACCGGGATAGGTACACGGTCTTGAACCCGAGGCTGTTGAGGCGGCTGGATCATAGAAGCAGCTTTGTTGCCTTTCCTCCGTCTCTTCCTATGCTTCTTTCCACCTGGAAGTTCGCCTATAATACGTTCAGCCTCCGGAGGCGGCAATTCAGGTACTGACTCATGACGCTCAAACCCTGAGTACTCACCATAGGCGCCAGTATTGAGATACTGTTCAGTGTCATCGTCATCCTTATTCTCATCTATGGCGACATCATCAGCGACTAATGGAGCCTCTTCCTCACCCCGTCCGCTATCACCCAGCACGAAAGCCAACACTAATTGGGTAGGTGGGTGTTGATGTTCATACCTTGCTGAGGCTACGTGCTCGTGGGTGTGCTCCCGGCCGCCTCCAGAAGAAGCAGACTCTTTGGCCATAACAGGACCCACCCATTGCAACCACCAAGCCACTACGAGGTCTCGTCGTCATCCCCCTAGTACCAGAGGAGCCAAATTCTCGTGGCCTGGTTTGACACTGACCACGGAAACCCTGAAGACGTCAGGGGGGATCGGCCGGCTATGGAACAATGGTTCCTTCGGCTTCATTATCGTCCCCTTCCCCACGTCCACCTTCTGGTCACCGATGGTGTACAATATGGTGCACGAGGTTACGTCGGCCTGCAAATACAGTTCTGTGATGTGAGACATCTGAAAGGCAACGGAAATAGGAGATAATACATTTATTGAAGAGGGCCGGTGTGACAGATATCATGACGGCGTCGAGCTCAGCCAAAGATGAAGCACCGCCGAGCATGTCCGAGACGGAGGACGGGTTGCTATGAGTAGGTGCAGGAGCCGGTGCAGGAGCCGGTGCAGGAGCAGGTGCGGGAGCAGGTGCGGGAGCCTGTGCGGGAGCCGGTGCGGGAGCAGGTGCAGGTGCTGGTGCTGGTGCAACGCTAGTCGAGTTGCTCCCGAAGAAGTCGGCAAGGGGAAAGTTCGTTGCATTTTTTTCTTGATTTTGCCTGCTCCAATTGAAAACGGCCAGAACCAAGGCAGTTGATGTATTTGCAATCACCTGTTTTGCGGCAGCTACCGCTATTGCGACTGTCTCAGCTGATTTCTTCTCAACCGCAATCTCAACCTTCTTGTCGATGTTTTCTTCAGTTAACCTCCGTCTTTCATTTCTCTCCTCTGTGGTCTCATGGTAGTACTTCTTCCACGTGGCGCCGTCTCCGACACCGTGCACGCGTCCAAACGACGGCCGAGTGTCCACCGGGAGTCCTTTCAATATGTTCAACGCTCGATTGAATGGAGTGTCCCACTTGGGCCTCGCCAACACCTCAGACGGCGAGTCGCTTTTGGCCGCAATCCAGTGCTGCTCTCTCTGCAAAAGGAACAAGGATCATTTACAAATATGACTAAACGTGCAGTCGAATTGATCAGAAACTAAAATTACCAGCAGTCTCATGAACTCCGTCATGACCGGGTCCGTTTCGAAAACCTTCTTGTCTGAGTCCCAATGATGCCGTGCCCTGAGGACGTCATGCTCCTGCGGGACGGTGAAGTCCGCCAAGGGGTCTGTGATGCCCAGACTTTCGCATTCCGCGTCCTCCTTGCCCCATATGGACCTCTTCCAGCCGTAACCACGGCTTCCGCGGTGGTGGCGCCCCATGTTCCTCTATTGAAGCCCCTTCATGTACTTTGACTTTGTTTTGGCAGCTTCGGCCTCGCAAGCCGCCTTGAATATTTCAAACTGCTCTTCTGTGATTGTCGGATTATCCTTTACAATATCGGAGTAGGGTTCCTTTTTGTTGACGATCCGATGTTTCACCCTTGCTTTCCAGGCGGCCAACGCGTCACTAAACTTGGTCATGGCGTGTTTGTTTATCTTCTTCATTGTCGGGTCCTTATCTGGACTTTTATATTCCTTTTCATCCTGGCCCGGGAACAAGAATATCTCGTGCAGCATCTTTAGGAGGGAGGGCCTCATATTATCTATCTTCTTTAGTTTCTCATCGCTGATGGTGGCGGTTGTCCGTACGATGCAGCCTATTTGATTGCCATAGCACGATCGCGCTTCCTCGGGCGCTGTTGGCTCAAAAATGCCGCCGTCCATCTCTGTGACCACCAGTCTAGTAGTCATGAGCTGGTTTGGGCGCCGTGGCCTCTTTGCTTTCGGTTCTATACCGTCTCCGCTAGTCTCGGCGCCGGTCTCAGTCTCAGTGCCGGTCTCAGTCTCAGAGCCGGTCAGCATGTCGGTCTCAGTCCCCGATGCAACAGGTGGGCCTAGAAACAACATCCATTGATCGTCGGCAAGTGTGACTCCCGGATAATTAAGCTACAGTAATCCTCTGATAATGATGCCATGTCACCACGATTACTGTTGTTAAACTCACGTTGGTTCGAATCCGGTCCAAATTCAAATTAAAATTAAAGTCAAACAAATAAAGTTTTCAAATGTCAAAACAAAAATGTTTGTTGGGTTACAAATATTCACTAGCTAATTATCATGTGGAAACCAACATCATTTGGCTCTCCCTTTAATCCCTAGGAAAATATAAAGTGGCCCAGCAGCATATTAATTGACCTATTCAATTTCGAAAAATGCATGAACAATTCCGTTGGCTCTAAAACTTTGTATGCAACACCACAATGTTGTTCTCAAATTGTGTGCCAAATTTCAAGTTTGACTAAATTCATTTTGTCACTCAAATAAATATGATCAGTGGCTAACTGAAATACATAAAAGGAAAAAATAGAAAATGGCCTTACTAAACTGCTGTGCAACTGGGTCATTGATGACCATAGAGCTTTTGGCCCAGCCCAACTGGCTTTTCCTCCACCTCCCGCTACAGGAGACAGGGGCCATGGTGTGGCACACATCCACCCCCAGCATGGCCGTTTCAATCATCGTCTCGGGCATCCCGCGGTCCTCTTGGTGGATAAGAACATCACAGCGAACCCCCCTCCGAACCCTAGCCCCAGTTTTTCCCCTCCCCCTCGGTCTCCCCGTATCTGGAGAGGCCCCCGTACGCAACCATCTCCGCCGCTTTCATCGATTCCCTGGACACCGCACTCGTCCCCGAGGTCATCGCCGTCCTCAACCGCCTCCCCGTCATCCTTGTCTCCTCCCCGGGCCATCTACGCCGAGCCACGAGAACCTGGATGCCCCCACAACACCGCCCCGAGCTCGTCTTCTTCCTCGGGATGCCGCTCATCGTCTCCGTCTCCGGCTGCCTCGACTCTCCCTCGGGCATTCCTAGCAACGGCGGTGAGCACCGCGTGCTCCCCGTCCACCTACCCCTCTGTATTTGGTGTCGTAGAACTTTGCCCGCGCTCGCCGCGCCTTGCGTTGCACTCATTCCCTGACCCCCCCGCTAACTGCGCCGAGCTCGCGCTTCGCCTGCGTCGCCGCGCGCCTTGGCTCGCGCCCGCTCCTCCGTACTGCGCCTCGCCTCCCGCGCACGCATCAGGCCTCCGCCCCGCCTGGCCTCGCTGTGTCCCCGTACCGCTCGGCTCTGCCCGCGCCGCTTACCTCAGCGCCGCACGGCTGCCTCCCCGCTGACGCCCGCAGCCCGCTCGTCCCGCCACCAGCCGCCTGCACCCCCGCTCACCGCTCGCTGCTCACTTGCCATCGCCGCCAGCGGCCACCCGCAGCTGGGCGCCGCTGCCTCCCCCGTGCACTGCTGTCGCTGCTGCTATAGGCTGCTTCCGCTGCTGATGCTCCTACTAGTTGCTGCTGCTCTGCATACTGCTCTTGCGGCTGCCTCCCCTTGCATGCCTACTGCTAGCTGCGCTGCTACTACTATCTGCTGCTGCTGCTCGCGGCCATGGCTGTGTGTTGTGTGTGCGTGTGTGTACATAGCCGAAAGGCTGGCTATGCCTCTCGTCGGACCTGCAATTAGATTAGGGACTAATTAACACTTGGTTGCTACACTATGACAATGGGCCCCCACTGCTAATTAACTAGACAAATGAATCTGTTATAGATATTAGTTAATGACGTATGGGCCCCATTGTAAACTAACCAACAGTTGACCAGTCAACTATTGACCGGGTCAACTGGCCCCTGGACCGCACTTGTCATCCACTACGCTAGCTTCTAGTGGGTACAATAGTATTCTGCCTATTTAATAACTAAAAAGAAATAGATAGAAGAATCTAAGAATACTTTTAAAACTTTGAAAATTCATAGAAAAATATCCGTAGCTCAGATGAAAAAGTTTTATACAAGAAAGTTGCTTAGAACGACGAGGCGAATCCGAATATGCAGTCCGTTCGTCTGCCATGTGTCCCTAGCATAGCAAACGTGCAACCTTCCCCCTCCGTTTCAGCTGTCCGAAAATGCCAAAGTTCGGGAAAACTTTCCCAGATGTTATTCCCCTTCGCCGGTATCATGTAGCACTGCGTTAGAACACCCCTAGCACCGCGTTTCATCATGTCATGCTTAGTAATGTATCTGTGTGCTTTGTATTTGCTGTTTCTTCACCCTCTTCTCTCCGGTAGACCCCAAGACCGATGCTGCCTTGTGATCGACTACGTCGACGATGACCCTTTTTCCCTTTCATCGAAGCTTCCAGGCAAGCCCCCCCTTTGATCATCCCGGTATTGCCCATTCCATTCTCTCATGCTAGCATTAGATTTTGCTACTGTAATTGATTGCTCATATTCTGATGCATAGCCTGCTTTTGTAACCTGCTCATTGTACCTTACCTGCTTATCCTAAACTGCTTAGTACAGGTTGGTTAGTGATCCATCAGTGACCCCCACCTTGTCCTTGTTACCCCTGCTTCATCATTGACGACTCGATCAACGTGATCGACGACCAGTGCCCGACACCTCACATCACATCACGCCCCTTTTGTTGCTCGACTCTGCAGAGCTACTATCGCGTGCCGAGGGAGATACCTCACAATGCACTCCTGAGGACAACTCTGTAGTTTAGCTATTCGGTCGTGGTCAACGAGGGTGGTTCCTCCTTCACCATTCCCAATACTGCTCTGTCGTGCAACACCTCAAGTGTGAACCTCGAGGGTGGTTCCTCATATGTTCACCATGATGATTACATCGAGTGGAATCCACCGAGGGTGATTCCTCATGTTTTCCCCTTGATGTTTGGACACACGGTTACCTTGACTTTACTTGAGACCATTGTTGAAGTCGGGTCGGCCCTGAGGGGTACCCGCGAGTTGATGTGAAAGTCGGCGGGCCCGTAGAGCACCCACGAGTTTTCTACGTGGCACGGCCGGGCAGTCTGGGCCCTTGCCGTAAGTCCATGAGACGGGGCGACGTGGTCACATTATTGTGAGTCTTTGCTCATCTCCGCGAGCCCCCAATGCACTAACAGGTTTGGGTATTTGTTTGAGTTGGCGTTTGGCCTTTACGTACTAACGACCACGCGAGAATAGTTATGGGCCTCGACGTCGTAGTATCAGCCGAAGCTTTGTCAGACGTCCAGTTCAGCATGGCGGCACGGTCGGATCGTGCTGGCCATCCGAGGCGGTGCTGGTATCCACACTGCGCGCAACGACCCGGAGTGCAACGGGCGATGGTCCCAAGACCCCGGGGCACTTAGGATGTAGACCGACGGGGACCTCTCTGCTGAGCCTAGGGAGGGCTGCGATGTGTTGATCTTCCGAGGCCGGGCATTGACCCCAGAAAGGTGTGTCCGGCCAGAGTGATGGAGCGTGTTGGGTAACATGGTGCACCCCTGCAGGGAAGATATATATTCGAATACCGTGTCCACGGTAATGGACGTTCAGACTTGTATCCTAATCTATTACAACTAGACCTGGCTACTTGAGATATGTGAAGGATATGTGGCTCCGAGATTGCTTTTTCGCAGGGAGTCAAGGAAGGATCTCTGGGCGTTAATGCTATAACTTGTTTGTTAAATATAAACTGCTATTCTTTACTCTTCTACATGCTGCAAGATGCTTGGAGCTGCTTGAAGGTGCTAGTCTTTGATAGGCTAGGCCTTCCCCTCTATTCTGGCATTCTGCAGTTCAGTCCACAGATACATACCTTCCTTTGATACCAATGCATACTTAGTATAGATCTGATGCTTGCGAGTACTTTGGATGAGTACTCACGGTTGCTTTGCTACCCCTTTTCCCCCCTTCTTCCTTCTTTCCAGTTGTTGCAACCAGATGGTGGATCCCTGGAGCCAGATGCCACCGCCGACGGATACTACTACATGGAGGCCGCCGAAGACCAGGAGTAGTTAGGAGGTCCCAGGCAGGAGGCCTTGCCTCTTCGATCGTTGTTGCTTTTGTGTTTGCCTTCTTACGGCAATCTTGTCTAACTTATGTCTGTACTCAGATATTGTTGCTTCCGCTGACTCTTGTGTATCAAGCTATGTATTCAAGCCCTCGAGGCCCCTGGCTTGTAATGTAAAGCTTGTATTTTTGTGTGTGTCTAGAGTTGTGTTGTGATATCTTCCCGTGAGTCCCTGATCTTGATCATACAAGTTTGCGTGTATGATTAGTGTACGATTGAATCGGGGGCGTCACAAGTTGGTATCAGAGCTGACTGCCTGTAGGAACCCCCTTTCCAACTCCTTGGCCGAAGTTAAGTCTAGTCTTTACAAAACTTTTACTAACATGGCTGTGTGGCTTACGGGCCCACGTCGCCATTGGGTGGTATAGGATCTTTTACTCCTCGTCTATACTATGGGAATCTGACCTCTCTTCTATTCGGGTTAAATGATTTTGTTAACTCTAACTCTAGGTTCTCGTAAATACTTTCTCCCGGAGAGCCCCTCACTCCAGATGATTGCTTGGTGCACCAGAAGATTCTGATGATACTCTCCGATGTTTTCACGAGACCCTTGTGCCCTTCGACGTTGCGACCCCTACCACCTATAAATCCTTGTGGGTAACATCCTACATTTGTTGTTCATATTTTCGGTCCCAGTTGCTCTTGTTATTACAAGATACCCTGAAATTCTCTCTTTTTTCTGAGAATACTTTGTGCCTACTGCCTTGCAGTTCTTTGCCGCCTGAATACCCCTACGGATAATTACTCGTGCTTGCCGAGTATCCGTTCGTTCACCGCTGTTCATGTGTTTCACAAAGATACTTCGAAATACTATCCGATCTTCCGATAATCCTCTGCAAGTATTGCCCTGCAAATACTTGTCTGCTTGCATTATGGATACTTTCCATATGTCTGGCAATATTTAGTAGCATCCTTTGTCATCGTCGTTTTGAACATTTGATTCGATATGTTTGTGAATGCTTGCAATCATCAATCACAACTAGAATTCTCCCTTCTGCTCAGACGTCACCCCGGACATGAGCTGGTGTTCGACAAATCAAACCTTGATTGATTGTCGATCTATGTCTATTCTACTTAGTTGCCTTTGATTAGAGCCTCTACTTCTGATCACCATTTTGGAAATCATAATTCTCTTTGCATTCGAGCATAGAATTAGTAAGTTGATTCTCTAATCTGATGTCCCTGCATTCTTTCTTCTTCTGGTTGAGTACTGATGCTCACATCAGATCCTTTGTGAACCACCAGATCCTCTGTGGGGTTCTATCTGACAGCGTCCATCATATGCAGTAACCTTGTGAGATTTCCTCGGACACATACTGCCTTTGCTAAATTGTATCTTCTGCTTCCTCAATCATATTCTACTCCGAGCTTGAGTTATTTACTCGTAAAGTTTGACTCTACAACTTCGTCGAAGGCGAGAAGTAAATGGAAGGTTATGCATTGATGAAGTGGGAGTCGACCTTGAACCTTTGTGTTCATGCCCACGGACCGGATGTGGAACTTATCATGGAAGCTTCTTGTTATAATAATAATCCCCTTGTGATAAGTTCATCTTGTATCTATATCTGGTCTTTTGCAACCATGGTTCCGACCATATTGTTCTTCTTTGATCCCATTTCTCAAACGAGTTAAAGTACTTGTCTTCTGTAAATCTTTTCACCTGTCCAACCTCTATCCTGTTCTACCTTCAAGTATTACCCTCTGGTATCTTGAGAATATCACGGAACTACATAACTTCTTATGAGTTCTTCATCAACTATTATTTTTCGCTGAATCCAATTTTCCACGGGTTCTGAGTTGTTAGACACTCGAGAACACCAATAACTGATTCAAGTCTACACTTTCCTTTCCATTGTTTTGATTATCCTTTCTTGTAACGTAACATATCTGAGCAGTGATAATTCGCTTCTTATGTAAATGCCTCGATGTACAACTCTGTCAGTAAGACCTTGTTACTATTGTTGATGACATTCCGATAGCCGCCGATGGACGAGAACTTTGCCTATTGGTCCGCCTCGTCTTAACGAGCAGGAAAATGGTTCTCTTCGTCCCTCGCCCTTGGTACCAATGTTTTTGCCAACATAACTGACAGGCTATCGTCCGACCTTCCTTGCTATCATGACCGTACAAAATGTTAGCACCCTTCCTGCTTTTAACCCACATGGTGAGCCCATAACCCACAGTTCCACAGGATCGAAACCTGATTCCTGTACATCCCTATTTTCCAAAGTTGTCCCTCGCGCTTGGCTTCTTATGTAAATCACGAGCGACCTACCTAGTGATCTATTCTGGTATCAGACACAATACTTATTCCCAATGCTCTGAACCCCTTTCACCCTCTGTTTCAGGCAATGAATGATTGCCTACCCGGTTGAAGCTTCTTATTGCACCTTATTACCTTGCTTTCGATGACTTTCTTGAATTTCAACTCGAGAGATGCCTCTATGCCACATTCACCGAGATAGCTCCCAGGTACCTATCTTGTGTTGAGCTCCGTCCTTCCCAAGTCTTTCCCCCTTACTCCACCCCTTAAATCTCGGGACGAGATTTCTTGTAGTGGAGGAGAATTGTGACACCCGGATAATTAAGCTACAGTAATCCTCTGCTAATGATGCCACGTCACCGCGATTACTGTTGTTAAACTCGCGTTGGTTTGAATCCGGTCCAAATTCAAATTTAAATTAAAGTCAAACAAATAAAGTTTTCAAATGTCAAAACAAAAATGTTTATTGGGTTACAAATATTCACTAGCTAAGTATCATGTGGCCACCAACATCATTTGGCTCTCCCTTTAATCTCTAGGAAAATATAAAGTGGCCCCGCAGCATATTAATTGACCTATTCAATTTCTAAAAATGCTTGAACAATTCCATTGGCTCTAAAACTTTTTATGCAACACCACAATGTTGTTCTCAAATTGTGTGCCAAATTTCAAGTTTGACTAAATTCATTTTGTCACTCAAATAAATATGATCAGTGGCTAACTGAAATACATAAAAGGGAAAATAGAAAATGGCCTTACTAAACTGCTGTGCAACTGGTTCATTGATGACCATAGAGCTTTTGGCCCAGCCCAACTGGCTTTTCCTCCACCTCCCGCTATAGGAGACAGGGGCCATGGTGTGGCACGCATCCACCCCCACCATGGCCGTTGCAATCATCATGTCGGGCATCCCGCGGTCCTCTTGGTGGATAAGAACGTCACAGTGAACCCCCCTCCGAACCCTAGCCCCAGTTTTTCCCCTCCCCCTCGCTCTCCCCCTATCTGGAGAGGCCCACGTACGCGACCGTCGCCGCCTCTTTCGTCGATTCCCCGCCCACCGCGCTCGTCCTCGACGCCGTCGCCGTCCTCAACCGCCTCCCCGTCGTCCTCGTCTCCTCCTCGGGCCGTCTATGCTGATCCACGAGGACCCGGACGCCCCCACGCCGCCGCCCCGGGCTCGACTTCTTCCTCGGGCGGCCGCCCGTCGTCTCTGTCTCCGGCCGCCTCGACTCTCCCTCGGGCCTTCTGAGCAACGGCGGTGAGCACCACGTGCTCCCCATCCACCTAGCCCTCTGTATTTGGCGTCGTAGAAATTTGCTCGCGCTGCTCGGTCCCCGGCCATTGGCCGCGCTCACCGCGCCTCGCGTTGCACTCATTCCCTGACCCCCCGGCTAACCGCGCCGAGCTCACGCTTCGCCTGCGTCGCCGCGCGCCTTGGCTCGTGCCCGTTCCTGCGAACTGCGCCTCGCCTCCCGCGCACGCATCAGGCCTCCGCCCCGCCTGGCCTCGCAGCGTCCCCGTGCCGCTCGGCTCCGCCCGCGCCGCTTACCTCAGTGCCATGCTGCTGCCTCCCCGATGACGCCCGCACCCCGCTCGTCCCGCCATCGGCCGCCATCACACCCGCTCGCCACCCACTGCTCGCCTGCTGTCGCTGCTGGCGGCCACCCGCAGCTGGGCGCCGCTGCCTCCCCCGCGCGCTGCTGTCGCTGCTGCTGTAGGCTGCTTCCGCTGCTGATGCTCCCGCTAGTTGTTGCTGCTATGCATACTGCCCTTGCTATTGCCTCCCCTTGCCTGCCTACTGCTAGCTGCGTTGTTGCTACTATCGACTGCTGCTGCTGCTCGCGGCCATGGCTGTGTGTTGTGTGTGTGTGTGTGTGTGTGTGTACACAGCCGTAAGGCTGGCTATGCCTCTGGTTGGCCCTGCAATTAGATTAGGGACTAATTAACACTTGGTTGCTACACTATGACAATGGGCCCCCACTGCTAATTAACTAGATAAATGAATCTGTTATAGATATTAGTCAATGACATATGGGCCCCATTGTAAACTAACCAACAGTTGACCAGTCAACTGTTGACAGGGTCAACTGGCACCTGGACCCCACTTGTCATCCACTAGGCTAGCTTCTAGTGGGTATAATAGTATTCTACCTATTTAATAACTGAAAAGAAATAGATAGAAGAATCTAAGAATACTTTTAAAACTTTGAAAATTCATAGAAAAATTATCCGCAGCTCGGATGAAAAAGTTTTATACATGAAAGTTGCTTAGAACGACGAGGCGAATCCGAATACGCAGTCTGTTCGTCTGCCACGCGTCCCTATCATAGCAAACGTGCAACCTTCCTCCTCCATTCCAGCTGTCTGAAAATGCCAAAGTTCGGGAAAACTTTCCCAGATGTTATTCCCCTTCGCCGGTATCGTGTAGCACTGCATTAGAACACCCCTAGCATCGCGTTTCATCATGTCATGCTTAGTAATGTATCTGTGTGCTTTCTATTTATTGTTTCTTCCCCCTCTTCTCTCCGGTAGACCCCGAGACCGATGCTGCCCTGTGATTGACTACGTCGACGACGACCCGTCTTCCCTTTCATCGGAGCTTCCAGGCAAGCCCCCCCTTTGATCATCCCGATATCGCCCATTCCATTCTCTCATGCTAGCATTAGATTTTGCTACTAT
>JAAAWM010010327.1:0-38825 GCA_036873465.1 Thinopyrum obtusiflorum | reverse complement strand
ATGAGTGTGTAGGCGGCGGCAGCAGTTCGTTTTTCAGCTCTTGGGGAACTGGATTCAACAGTAAACTGAGTGTGTATAGGCGACAACAGTTACTACCCCTCCCTCGTCCGCTGCACGCCCGGCAGAAGATGCACCCTCGGCGCATTCAAACGCCTCCATTAAGAAACCTACTCTGGCCACCCGTCGGTTCAAGAGCGGGTCTGTATTGGTACTGTAATAACAGGAGTTAGTGGTCACTTTACTTAAATTTAATTAGCTTTAATAGAAATTTATACTTAAAACAAGCAATGCATTGGCTCGTTCTATCAGTGCCACAGGATCAACATGCACAACAATTAGAATTATTATTCTCAGGACGCACACGATCGGCACATTTGTCGCACTTTCACAAAGATAATACTACCAAGTTTGAACTGTTTGTTATGGTTGTTGTCCTCTGCATCATCATGTCGTGTTTCCTAGCTTGCAAGATTCAGAACCAACAAATAAGATCCAAATAATAAGTACAACAAAGATGCCTACACATCTCATTGATTCCCAGCTTGCAAGATTCAGAACCAACCCATTAGAGCCTTTTGATAAAGTGAATATCGGGATTAAATCCATGTTGGCTAGCCATGTCATACAATCGAAGAACTTGGCGAATGCTCTTGACCGTCACAACATCTGTAGTTGAGTATTCCTGTTTGCACAGCACAAACCAGGAGAGCATGATTTCACTTTAATAGTGGCCTCCTTTACTCAACCTGCAGCTCCACTTGGATGAAGCCTGCCTGGAGTTCCATGATTCAATTCATGCGCCTTTTTCTGTAGTTCACCTAAAATGAAGCAAAGATTGCATCATTCAGCTAGCAGGAAGTACTTGCTCTCGTGAGCTGGCAGGTTCTTCTTTAGTAGTTGCACTAAAATTGAGGAACATTAAGGTTGGCTGTCCGGCTCATGTAAGGTGCAACTATAATTTTCTTATCCTTTTGTGCAGTTCCACTAAAATAAAGTGCCATTGTGGTGATAGTGACGGCTCATCTTGCAAAGGCTAATAAAATGTTGCACGAGATTACCAGCACAACTTGACGGAGATTTTGGAAACTCCAATCACCATTTTGTGCAGTTCCACCAAAATTAAGAGATGTTGCCCACGTGACATTTTAGTTGAACTGCACAAGACACTCATTCCAGGGGGGGGGGGGGGGGGGGGGGGGGGGGGGGGGGGGGGGGGGGGGGGGGGGGGGGGGGGGGGGGGGGGGGGGGGGGGGGGGGGGGGGGGGGGGGGGGGGGGGGGGGGGGGGGGGGGGGGGGGGGGGGGGGGGGGGGGGGGGGGGGGGGGGGGGGGGGGGGGGGGGGGGGGGGGGGGGGGGGGGGGGGGGGGGGGGGGGGGGGGGGGGGGGGGGGGGGGGGGGGGGGGGGGGGGGGGGGGGGGGGGGGGGGGGGGGGGGGGGGGGGGGGGGGGGGGGGGGGGGGGGGGGGGGGGGGGGGGGGGGGGGGGGGGGGGGGGGGGGGGGGGGGGGGGGGGGGGGGGGGGGGGGGGGGGGGGGGGGGGGGGGGGGGGGGGGGGGGGGGGGGGGGGGGGGGGGGGGGGGGGGGGGGGGGGGGGGGGGGGGGGGGGGGGGGGGGGGGGGGGGGGGGGGGGGGGGGGGGGGGGGGGGGGGGGGGGGGGGGGGGGGGGGGGGGGGGGGGGGGGGGGGGGGGGGGGGGGGGGGGGGGGGGGGGGGGGGGGGGGGGGGGGGGGGGGGGGGGGGGGGGGGGGGGGGGGGGGGGGGGGGGGGGGGGGGGGGGGGGGGGGGGGGGGGGGGGGGGGGGGGGGGGGGGGGGGGGGGGGGGGGGGGGGGGGGGGGGGGGGGGGGGGGGGGGGGGGGGGGGGGGGGGGGGGGGGGGGGGGGGGGGGGGGGGGGGGGGGGGGGGGGGGGGGGGGGGGGGGGGGGGGGGGGGGGGGGGGGGGGGGGGGGGGGGGGGGGGGGGGGGGGGGGGGGGGGGGGGGGGGGGGGGGGGGGGGGGGGGGGGGGGGGGGGGGGGGGGGGGGGGGGGGGGGGGGGGGGGGGGGGGGGGGGGGGGGGGGGGGGGGGGGGGGGGGGGGGGGGGGGGGGGGGGGGGGGGGGGGGGGGGGGGGGGGGGGGGGGGGGGGGGGGGGGGGGGGGGGGGGGGGGGGGGGGGGGGGGGGGGGGGGGGGGGGGGGGGGGGGGGGGGGGGGGGGGGGGGGGGGGGGGGGGGGGGGGGGGGGGGGGGGGGGGGGGGGGGGGGGGGGGGGGGGGGGGGGGGGGGGCGTTTCATCGGCAGCGCCGACTGCACCTTCGCTACGGTGGAGAGAAGGAAGAATGCGATGATTCGGCCATGTGGTGCAACAAGCTTGTCGACATCCAGAAGCAATACAAGATCATCAGCAACGGGCAGGAGAAGGACTCCGTGGTTGACCTCGCCGAGACCATCATCGACCCCTGATACGCCAACATGAAAGAAGACAACAATACCAAGGACCTGAACACGTGGGAGGTACCTCTGAATCTAGCCTACATAACCTACGCTGCCAAGGATGCATACGCATGCTACGATATGTACAGGCAGATCTTGGACATGAGGGCGTGTCTGCTTCCTGTAACCGACGAGTACACGGACAGCCGCAGCGTCATGATCAAGCGTGCCAAGAAGGTCTAGATGTTGTACTTTATCTGTTTATAAGCACCTTTATCATCTGAGTGTTTCATGCATTAGCCTAAGTGTCGTAATTATCTGTTTTGTCCGAAATATTTCTTTTAAGAACCCATTAACCTGTTTGCTTTTTTTAGTGGCTATTTGCTTATGTATGTAACTAGTTCACTTGTCCGTTAAAAAAAACTAGTTCACTCGGCTGCCGTGCTTTGAATCTCCTTCCTCCCAACATATTCCCCTCCTCAGGTGGACCCAGCAGGTCTCGTACACAGACATATGGGACCAACCCACCTATCCATTTGTATTTCTTTATTTTGTTCAATCTTTCGTCCTCTTCCTATATAGCTCAGTTCTATTTTTTGTTTTCATTAATCCTATATCTGAATTTTGAGTAATTCTAACATGCTCCCTCTTACCCCCTGTTTTCACATGGGAGGTAAGAAGGTAAGAGTAAATCAGACCACTATTTAATCAAATCAATGGCTCAGATCTATTATGTACTCTTACCTCTCATGTGAAAAGGGGAGGTAAGAGGGACCATGCTAAAATTTGCCCTGAATTTTCTCCCACTTTCTTTTTCGATGTAAACTGAGTTTTCTCCGAGTACTTTCCCTAGAACCAACTCAACTGTCCCACGTCTAGCCTAAAAAATAATAATACCCTACGTACTATTAACTCATCAAATTTAAATGATATTTTATTTCGTAAGTTGAAATTTCTTACAAAATAATAATAATAATTGTTTATATATAACTTGGCAAGTTAACTCCTAGTGATTGCGTACATAAGCTTGCAAAGATTTTACTGACCAATGCAGTAATAGACGTGCAATCATGTGTTTATGTTTTTATAACATTTCTCCGTCTAGCCCAACATGATATTTTCACCCAGCCCAGCAAGTCCGCGGATTTCGAGAAAAATGCAAATGGGCTTTAAATTCTACCATATATATAAACGGGCTGCATAGATGCTACATCATTGTTTCACCCAGCCCACCAAATGGACTAAAAAAACAAATGGACTGGCTGACATGTGGGCCAGTAGGTCGAAGCCTAAGAAGGCGTTGGATTTATATCCAACGGCCGGCATTCTTCTTCAATCTCTCGTCTTCTTCCCCCATCGCCGGTCAACTTAGTCAATATGAACGATTCTAGCTCCAGTGATCGTACGATGTCCATCCAACGGCCATAGTGCTTCTTCAACCTCTGGTCTTCTTGCTCTAGCCGCCCAAAGCAGCGCCGGTCGTGCCGCGTGCTCCTGCCACCCGTGGCCGGCTGTGATGCCGCGGAGGGGGGGGGGGGGGGGGGGGGGGGGGGGGGGGGGGGGGGGGGGGGGGGGGGGGGGGGGGGGGGGGGGGGGGGGGGGGGGGGGGGGGGGGGGGGGGGGGGGGGGGGGGGGGGGGGGGGGTCCGCGTGGGCATCCACTGCCGCGTCTTCCCCGGCTCCGCGTCGTCCCCTTTCTAGGCCTCACCGTCGTCCACCGCCTTGGTGCTCTCGGCGCGGCGTGGTCAATGTGGTCAACGACCGACTTCCATCGGAAGTGTACTGTACGTGGAGAGGCTGACAGCTGGGTCCACGGCCACAGCCCAGTTTTTTTGTGATTTGCCAAGTAAGTCGCTTTGTCAGGCCTCTTGGGCTGCAAATCTTTCAAGACGAGGAGAGCTTCATTCGGCTGGCCGAGAAAATGGCCTATCAGTAATGAGAAATGGGATGTACATTTTTAAAACACATCAAACCGGCAATTAGTTTCAAATTTCTTTTTTTCATTTTGAGATTTTAAATTGCATTGATTTTTATGCATGGACAATTTGTTGGATTTTATATTGATATACATTTATTTTTAAAATCAGTTTGAATGTGACTCAAAATTTCGGGATAAAAAACAGTTCGGACCGCACCGAAATATGCAAAATTTCGTATAATTTTTTAACCGTGGCCACAATATGGGCTGTAATGCTAATAAAAAGAATATGGGCTCCAAAAAAAACCTTAAAAATTAGCAAATGGGCTGTAAATTATTAGAAATAATGGCAGATGGGCTGTATGCTGTTTTCCACAGATTTGAGGCTTTCCTAAAAAAAAGGTTGACGCACAAGCAGTGACTTTTGGATTTCCATCCAACGGCCGTCGTGCTTCTTCAATCTCTGCTCTTCTTGCTCCAGCCGCTCAAACAAGCGCCGGCGGGACTGCCTGCTCCCTCCTCCCCGCGGCCGGCTGTGCTGCCGCGCAGGCCTCACCGCCCCACCGTACTCCCATCGCTGGCCTAGCCATCCCTCTACTCACCCACACCTGTTGTTATTCTCCGGCGACGGCAGACGAACCAGTAAACCCTCGTACAGTCGTACTCCCCTCCGCGTGGGAAACAACTGCCAAGTCTTCCCTGCCTCCGTGTCGTTCCCTTCCTAGGCCTCGCCGTCGTCCACCGCCCTAGTGCTCTCGGCGCGGCCAGGTCAACGTGGTCAACGACCGACATGCATCTGAAGTGGACTGTACGTGGAGAGGCTGACAGCTGGGTCCACGGCCGCACGCAAGGAAATGCCTCCTTATTACGCGCAAAATAATGATTCCTCCACCTGACATCTGGGACGCACCGAAAGGGCCTATGTATTTCACGAAAAAAACATTACCGCCGCTGACAGCTTGGACCCACCAGCTATATCTTCGCACGCAAGGAAGTGCCTCCTTATTACGCACAAAAAAATGAATACTCCCCTTGCTAGCTGGGACCTAGTATAGTGGCAGGCTGACTTGTGGGCCTACTAAGTTGACGGGGACGGAGGGCTTTGTCAACTTAGTCAATATGCACGATTCTAGCTCCAGTGACCGTACGATGTCCATCCAACGGCCGTAGTGCTTCTTCAACCTCTGGTCTTCTTGCTCCAGCCGCCCAAACCAGCGCCGGTCGTGCCTCGTGCTCCTGCCTCCCGTGGCCGGCTGCGATGCGGCGGAGGCCTCACCGCCCCCTACTACTCCCACCGCTGGCCAGGCCATCCCTCTACTCACCCACAACCCCTGTTATTCTGCGGCGACGGCAGCCTCACACCGCAGCGAACCAGTGAACCCTCATACTCCTCTACGCGTGGGCATCCACTGCCGCGTCTTCCCCGGCTCCGCGTCGTCCCCTTCCTAGGCCTCATCGTCGTCCACCGCCCTGGTGCTCTTGGCGCGGCATGGTCAACTTGGTCAAGGAACGGCTTCCATCGGACGTGGACTGTACGTGGAGAGGCTGACAGCTGGGTCCACGGCCGCAGCAAAGAAGTGCCTCCTTATTACGCGCAAAATAATTAGGGGGGGGGGGGGGGGGGGGGGGGGGGGGGGGGGGGGGGGGGGGGGGGGGGGGGGGGGGGGGGGGGGGGGGGGGGGGGGGGGGGGGGGGGGGGGGGGGGGGGGGGGGGGGGGGGGGGGGGGGGGGGGGGGGGGGGGGGGGGGGGGGGGGGGGGGGGGGGGGGGGGGGGGGGGGGGGGGGGGGGGGGGGGGGGGGGGGGGGGGGGGGGGGGGGGGGGGGGGGGGGGGGGGGGGGGGGGGGGGGGGGGGGGGGGGGGGGGGGGGGGGGGGGGGGGGGGGGGGGGGGGGGGGGGGGGGGGGGGGGGGGGGGGGGGGGGGGGGGGGGGGGGGGGGGGGGGGGGGGGGGGGGGGGGGGGGGGGGGGGGGGGGGGGGGGGGGGGGGGGGGGGGGGGGGGGGGGGGGGGGGGGGGGGGGGGGGGGGGGGGGGGGGGGGGGGGGGGGGGGGGGGGGGGGGGGGGGGGGGGGGGGGGGGGGGGGGGGGGGGGGGGGGGGGGGGGGGGGGGGGGGGGGGGGGGGGGGGGGGGGGGGGGGGGGGGGGGGGGGGGGGGGGGGGGGGGGGGGGGGGGGGGGGGGGGGGGGGGGGGGGGGGGGGGGGGGGGGGGGGGGGGGGGGGGGGGGGGGGGGGGGGGGGGGGGGGGGGGGGGGGGGGGGGGGGGGGGGGGGGGGGGGGGGGGGGGGGGGGGGGGGGGGGGGGGGGGGGGGGGGGGGGGGGGGGGGGGGGGGGGGGGGGGGGGGGGGGGGGGGGGGGGGGGGGGGGGGGGGGGGGGGGGGGGGGGGGGGGGGGGGGGGGGGGGGGGGGGGGGGGGGGGGGGGGGGGGGGGGGGGGGGGGGGGGGGGGGGGGGGGGGGGGGGGGGGGGGGGGGGGGGGGGGGGGGGGGGGGGGGGGGGGGGGGGGGGGGGGGGGGGGGGGGGGGGGGGGGGGGGGGGGGGGGGGGGGGGGGGGGGGGGGGGGGGGGGGGGGGGGGGGGGGGGGGGGGGGGGGGGGGGGGGGGGGGGGGGGGGGGGGGGGGGGGGGGGGGGGGGGGGGGGGGGGGGGGGGGGGGGGGGGGGGGGGGGGGGGGGGGGGGGGGGGGGGGGGGGGGGGGGGGGGGGGGGGGGGGGGGGGGGGGGGGGGGGGGGGGGGGGGGGGGGGGGGGGGGGGGGGGGGGGGGGGGGGGGGGGGGGGGGGGGGGGGGGGGGGGGGGGGGGGGGGGGGGGGGGGGGGGGGGGGGGGGGGGGGGGGGGGGGGGGGGGGGGGGGGGGGGGGGGGGGGGGGGGGGGGGGGGGGGGGGGGGGGGGGGGGGGGGGGGGGGGGGGGGGGGGGGGGGGGGGGGGGGGGGGGGGGGGGGGGGGGGGGGGGGGGGGGGGGGGGGGGGGGGGGGGGGGGGGGGGGGGGGGGGGGGGGGGGGGGGGGGGGGGGGGGGGGGGGGGGGGGGGGGGGGGGGGGGGGGGGGGGGGGGGGGGGGGGGGGGGGGGGGGGGGGGGGGGGGGGGGGGGGGGGGGGGGGGGGGGGGGGGGGGGGGGGGGGGGGGGGGGGGGGGGGGGGGGGGGGGGGGGGGGGGGGGGGGGGGGGGGGGGGGGGGGGGGGGGGGGGGGGGGGGGGGGGGGGGGGGGGGGGGGGGGGGGGGGGGGGGGGGGGGGGGGGGGGGGGGGGGGGGGGGGGGGGGGGGGGGGGGGGGGGGGGGGGGGGGGGGGGGGGGGGGGGGGGGGTCACAATTATTGTCATAGAAGTGTCATAAGTATGACAGAAAAAAAATTCGTTTGGCCCAAAATGTCACGGATGTGTCTTTTTTTTGTAGTGGAGCTATCTGTAACGAGCAAGATGTCTGCTTCAGCAGGTAGCATTGTCTGCTCTGAATACCTTGTTTTCACTCCAGATACTTCCATCACTACTTCAAATGGCTGATGCACAGGAAGAGTAGTTGAATATACAAACGTTGCCGACAAATGGAACACATAATACAAAAAAAGGATAGCATGATATAGTTCATATATATGATGATTGGCTAAACAGCATGGCATTGCATAATTCACATATATAATGCCTTGCAACAAGATAGCATTGCATAATTCACATATATAATGTCTTGCAACAAGATGGCATTGCATAATTCACATATATAATGTCTTGCAACAAGGTGGCATTGCTTAATTCACTATATGGTAATTAGACACTAAACAGGTGGCATTCACACAAAGCATGTCTAAACTAAGCAAATGACGTAGCAATGCTAGACACCATACGCACGATATGAGCAACATAACCCTGCCAAGTTAGAGCATACACCTCGGGGGGGGGGGGGGGGGGGGGGGGGGGGGGGGGGGGGGGGGGGGGGGGGGGGGGGGGGGGGTCAGATAGCATAGTCTGCTCTGAAGACCTTGTTTTCACTCCAGAATTTTCCATCACCGTGTCAAATGGCTGATGCACACGAAGAGTAGTTGAATGTACTAACAATGTTGACAAATGTAATACATAATAAAAAAAAGGATGGCATGATATAATTCACATATAAGATGACTGGCTAAGCAGGATGGCATTGCAAAATTCACATATATGATGCCTGGCTAAACAAGATGGCGTTGCATAATTCACATATACGATAAAGAAACTAAACATATGGCATTCACACAAAGCATGTCTAAACTAAGCAGATGACATATTTGATGTATAAAGTAAGCAATGCAAGGCACCATATGCATGAATTACCAACATCAGCATGCCAAGTTAGAGAGAAGACCTCATGGGGTAAATAGGAGTGGTCTTCTCCTTCTGAATCCCACTCAGAATAGTTATCTTTCTCTTGATTACAATCCGAAATGGGTGGATGGGGGGCTGCCTTTGCGCCCACCATGGAGCGACGTCTGCATGGAATTTTATTGCCACGCAAGGCTCGTCTCTTTTGCTCTACATGTTCAGTTCCATTATATTGTGTACAATAACTCACTTGCATAGGAATAAAACATAGTGAGATTATGTAAGGAGTGCATGCAGAAATGCAGAGTGATGGTAGCAACCTGTGGATAGACCCAAAACCAATGATAGCAGGCAGATAATGGCTTCAGTTAAAAAATACGGATAATGGCTTCTTTACTGTTTGTTTCCCACTGATACGTCCATTTTGCATCATGTTTTCCTACTGCAATTTCTGATGTTTTTATGCATAATAATGCTTTTTGGAGTAATTCTAATGCCTTTTCTCTCATAATATGCAAGGTACACACAAAGAGGGAGAATTCCGGTAGCTGAAAATCTGGACCTGGAAAAGCTACGTCAGGCTACCTATTCTGCACAACTCCAAACAAGGTGAAACTTCACGGAGAATTTTTATGGAATATATGATGAATATTGGAGCAAATAAGTACCAGAGGGGGCCCACCAGGTGGGCACAACCCACCTGGGCGCGCCAGGGAGCCCAGGCGCGCCCTGCTGGGTTGTGCTCACCCAGGCCCACCTCTGGTGCCCATCTTCTGGTATATAAGTCATTTTGACCTAGAAAAAATAAGGAGAGGACTTTCGGGACGGAGCACCGCCGTCTCGAGGCGGAACTTGGGCAGGAGCACTTTTGCCCTCCGGCGGAGCGATTCCGCCGGGGGAACTTCCCTCCCGGAGGGGGAAATCATCGTCATCATCCTCACCAACAACTCTCCCATCTTGGGGAGGGCAATCTCCATCAACATCTTCAACAGCACCATCTCATCTCAAACCCTAGTTCATCTCTTGTGTTCAATCTTGTTACCGGAACTATAGATTGGTGCTTGTGGGTGACTAGTAGTGTTGATTACATCTTGTAGTTGATTACTATATGGTTTATTTGGTGGAAGATTATATGTTCAGAACCAATATGCTATTTAATACCCCTCTGATATTGAGCATGATTATCATTTGTGATTAGTTACTTTTGTTCTTGAGGTCACGGGAGAAACCATGTTGCAAGTAATCATGTGAACTTGATATGTGTTTGATATTTTGATAGTATGTATGTTGTGATTCCCTTAGTGGTGTCATGTGAACGTCGAGTACATGACACTTCACCATATTTGGGCCTAAGGGAATGGATTGTGGAGTAGTAAGTAGATGATGGGTTGCGAGAGTGACAGAAGCTTAAACCCCAGTTTATGCGCTATTCCGTAAGGGACCGATTGGATCCAAAAGTTTAATGCTATGGTTAGAATTTATTCTTAATACTTTTCTCGTAGTTGCAGATGCTTGCGAGAGGGTTAATCATAAGTAGGAGGCTTGTTCAAGTAAGAACAGCACCTAAGCACCGGTCCACCCACATATCAAATTATCAAAGTAGCGAACACAAATAGAATCAACATGGTGAAAGTGACTAGATGAAATTCCCGTGTACCCTCAAGAACGCTTTGCTTATTATAAGAGACCGTTTTGGCCCGTCCTTTGCCTCAAAAGTATTGGGCTACCTTGCTGCACTTTTGATACTACTATCGTTACTTGCTCGTTACAGATTATCTTGCTATCAAACTACTCTGCTACTTATAATTTCAGCACTTGCAGACATTACCTGGCTGAAAACCACTTGTCATTTCCTTCTACTCCCCGTTGGGTTCGACACTCTTACTTATCGAAAAGAGCTACAATTGATCCCATATACTTGTGGGTCATCAAGGCTATTTTCTGGCGCCGTTGCCGGGGAGTGAAGCGCCTTTGGTAAGTGGAATTTGGTAAGGAAACATTTATATAGTGTGCTGAAATTTATTGTCACTTGTTACTATGGAAAACAATCCTTTGAGGGGTTTGTTCGGGGTATCTTCACCTCGATCAGAACCACAATTAGCTACCCCTCAACCTACTGCACCTACTAAAAATATTGAATATGAAATTCCTTTGGGTATGATAGAAAAACTGCTAGCTAATCCTTATGCAGGAGATGGAACCGAACATCCTGATATGCACTTTATATATGTATAACAAATTTGTGGATTGTCTAAGCTTGTAGGTTTACCCAGAGATGAAGTTATGAAAAAGTTTTTCCCTTTATTTTTGAAGGGAAAAGCATTGGCGTGGTATAGGCTATGCGATGATATTGGATCTTGGAATTGGAATCGATTGAAATTGGTGTTTCACCAAAAAATATATCCTATGCATCTAGTTCATCGTGATCGGAATTATATATACAATTTTTGGCCTCGTGAAGGAGAAACTATCGCTCTAGCTTGGGGTGGCTTAAGTTAATGTTATATTCATGCCCCAATCATGAGCTCTCTAGATAAATTATTATCCAGAACTTTTATGCTCGGCTTTCTCGTGATGATCAATCCATGCTTGATACTTCTTGTACTGGTTCTTTTATGAAGAAGACTATTGAATTCTGGTGGGATCTTTTGGAAAGAATTAAACGCAACTCTGAAGATTGGGAACTCGACGAAGGCAAAGAGTCAGGTATTAATCTTAAGTTGATTGTATTAAATCTTTTATGAATACTGAAGCTTTTCAAAAGTTTAGCACTAAATATGGACTTGACTCTGATATAGTAGCCTCCTTTTGTGAATCATTTGCTACTCATGTTGATCTCACTAAGGATGAGTGGTTCAAATATCACCCACCTATTAAAGAAGAAATTAAAGAACCGGTACCAATTAAAGAGGAAACCATAATTTATATGTTGATCCAGTTGTTCCTACTGCTTATATTGAGAAACCACCTTTCCCTGTTAGGATAAAGGAACATGCTAAAGTTTCAACTGTGGTTAACAAAAGTTATATTAGAACACATAAACCTGATGAACAAATTAAAGTAGAACCTAGTGTTGCTATGATTAAGGATCTCCTGGAAGAAAATGTAGATGGGCATGTTATTTAGTTCTGTGAAGAAGCTGCTAGAATTGCCAAACCTGATAAAAAGGATAATCATATACCTGTTATTGGCATGCCTGTTGTCTCAGTTAAAATAGGAGATCACTGTTATCATGGTCTATGTGACATAGGTGCTAGTGTGAGTGCTATTCCTTATTCCTTATATCAAGAAATTATGAATGACATAGCACCCGCAGAGATAGAAGACATAGATGTTACTATTAAACCTGCTAATAGAGACACTATATCACCAATTGGGATTGTTAGAGATGTTGAAGTCTTGTGTGGGAAAATAAAATACCCTACTGATTTCCTTGTTCTTGGTTCCCCACAAGATGACTTTTGTCCCATTATCTTTGGTAGACCTTTCTTGAACACCATTAATGCTAAGTTAGATTGTGAGAAACAAACTGTCGGTGTTAGCTTTGGTGATGAGTCTCATGAGTTTAATTTTTCCAAGTTTAGTAGAAAGCTTCATGAAAAAGAATTGCCTAGTAAGGATGAAATAATTGGTCTTGCTTCTATTGTTGTGCCTCCTACTGATCCTTTAGAACAATATTGGCTAGACCATGAAAATGATTTACATATGCATTAGAGAAATGAAATAGATAAGATTTTCTTTGAACAACGTCCTCTGCTTAAACACAATTTGCCTATTGAAACTTTAGGAGGTCCTCCTCCACCTAAAGGTGATCCTGTGTTTGAATTAATACAATTGCCAGACACTTTGAAATATGCTTATCTTGATGAAAAGAAAATATATCCTGTTATTATTAGTGCTAACCTTTCAGAACATGAAGAAGAAGATTATTGAAAGGTCTAAGGAAGCACCGAGCTGCTATTGGGTATACTCTTGATGATTTAAAGGGCATTAGTCCCACTCTATGTCAGCACAAGATTAATATGGAACCTGATACTAAACCCGTTGTTGATCACCAATGTCGGTTAAATCCAAAAATGAAGGAAGTGGTAAGAACGGAAATCTTAAAACTTCTGGAAGCAGGTATAATCTATCCTATAGCTGATAGTAGATGGGTAAGTCATGTTCATTGTGTTCCCAAGAAAGGAGGTATTACTATTGTTCCTAATGATAAGAATGAACTTATTCCACAAAGAATTGTTACAGGCTATAGAATGGTGATTAATTTCAGAAAATTAAATAAAGCAACTAGAAAAGATCATCACCCTCTGCCTTTTATTGATCAAATGTTAGAAAGATTATCTAAGCACACACACTTTTGCTTCCTGGATGGATATTCTGGTTTTTCACAAATACCTGTTTCTCAACCTGATCAAGAAAAGACCACTCTTACTTGCCCCTTTGGAACTTATGCTTATAGACGTATGCCTTTCGGTTTATGCAATGCACCTGCTACCTTTCAAAGATGTATGACTGCTATATTCTCTGATTTCAGTGAAAAGATTGTAGAGGTCTTCATGGATGACTTCTCTATTTATGGGAAGTCTTTTGATGATTGTTTAACCAATCTTGATCGAGTTTTGCAGAGATGTGAACAAAGAAATCTTGTCTTGAATTGGGAGAAGTGCCACTTTATGGTTAATGAAGGTATCGTCTTGGGTCTTAAAATTTCTGAAAGATGTATTGAAGTGCACAAAGCTAAGGTTGATGCAATTGAGAAAATGCCATGTCCTAAAGATATCAAAGGTATTCGTAGTTTCCTAGGTCATGCTGGTTTCTATAGGAGATTTATCAAAGACTTTTCTAAAATTTCTAGGCCTCTTACAAACCTTTTGCAAAAGGATGTTCCTTTTGTTTTTGATGATGATTGTTTAGAAGCCTTTGAAACACTCAAGAAAGCCTTAATTTCTGCACCTATTGTTCAACCACCTGATTGGAACTTGCCTTTTGAAATTATGTGTGATGCTAGTGATTATGCTGTTGGTGCTGTTCTAGGACAAAGAGTTGATAAGAAACTGAATGCTATTCATTAGGCTAGTAAAACTCTAGACAGTGCACAACGGAATTATGCAACTACTGAAAAAGAATTCCTAGCAGTGGTGTGTGCTTGTGATAAATTTAGATCTTAAATTGTTGACTCTAAAGTTATCGTTCACACCGACCATGCTGCTATTAAATATCTTATGGAAAAGAAAGATGGTAAACCTAGACTTATTCGATGGGTTCTCTTGCTACAAGAATTTGATTTACATATCACTGATAGAAAAGGAGCTGAGAACCCCGTAGCTGATAATTTGTCTAGGCTTGAAAATGTGCTTGATGACCCACACTACCTATTGATGATAGTTTTCCTGATGAGCAGTTAGCTGCAATAAATGTTTCTAATAACACTCCTTGGTATGCTGACTATGCTAATTACATTGTTGCTAAATATTTACCACCTAGCTTTACATACCAAGAAAAGAAAAAAATCTTCTATGATTTAAGACACTACTTTTGGGATGACCCACATCTTTATAAAGAAGGAGTAGATGGTATTATTAGACGTTGTGTACCTGAGCATCAACAGTGACAAATCCTATGGAAATGTCACTCCGAAGCTTATGGAGGGCATCATGCTGGAGATAGAACTGCTCACAAGGTCTTGCAATCTGGATTTTATTGGCCTACTCTTTTCATGGATGCCCGCAAGTTCGTCTTATCTTGTGATGAATGCCAAAGAATAGGTAATATCGGTAAGCGTCAAGAAATGCCTATGAATTATTCACTTGCTGTTGAACCATTTGATGTTCGGGGATTTGATTACATGGGACCTTTTACTTCCTCTAATGGGTATACACATATTTTGGTTGATGTTGATTATGTTACTAAATGGGTAGAAGCTATTCCAACCAGTAGTGTTGATCACAAAACCTCTATTAAAATCTTCGGAGACACCTGTAGAGCATCTTTATAATCACCCAGTTACATTGTGACGTTTGATAGCACACAAGGTGTTCCTCCGGTATTCGGGAGTTGCATAATCTCATAGTCAAAGGAACATGTATAAGTCATGAAGAAAGCAACAACAATAAAACTAAACGATCATTATGCTAAGCAAACGGATGGGTCTTGTCCATCACATCATTCTCTAATGATATGATCCCATTCATCAAATGACAACACATGTCTATGGTCAGGAAACTTAGCCATCTTTGATTAACGAGCTAGTCAAGTAGAGGCATACTAGGGACACTCTGTTTTGTCTATGTATTCACACATGAACTAAGTTTCCGGTTAATACGATTTTAGTATTAATAATAAACATTTATCATGATATAAGGAAATATAAATAACAACTTTATTATTGCCTCTAAGGCATATTTCCTTCAGTCTCCCACTTGCACTAGAGTCAATAATCTAGATTACATAGTAATGATTCTAACACCCACGGAGTCTTGGTGCTGATCATGTTTTGCTCGTGGAAGAGGCTTAGTCAACGGGTCTACAACATTCAGATTCGTATGTATTTTGCAAATCTCTATGTCTCCCTCCTTGACTTGATCGCGGATGGAATTGAAGTGTCTCTTGATGTGTTTGGTTCTCTTGTGAAATCTGGATTCCTTCGCCAAGGCTATTGTTCCAGTATTGTCACAACAGATTTTCATTGGACCCGATGCACTAGGTATTACACCTAGATCGGATATGAACTCCTTCATCCAGACTCCTTCATTTGTTGCTTCCAAAGCAGCTATGTACTCCGCTTCACACGTCGATCCCGCCACGACGCTTTGATTGGAACTGCACCAACTGACAGCTCCACCATTCAATATAAATACGTATCCGGTTTGTGACTTAGAGTCATCCGGATCAGTGTCAAAGCTTGCATCAACGTAACCATTTACGACGAGCTCTTTGTCACCTCCATAAACGAGAAACATATCCTTAGTCCTTCTCAGGTATTTCAGGATGTTCTTGACCACTGTCCAGTGATCCACTCCTAGATTACTTTGGTACCTCCCTGCTAAACTTATAGCAAGGCACACATCAAGTCTGGTACACAGCATTGCATACATGATAGAACCTATGGTTGAGGCATAGGGAATGACTTTCATTTTCTCTCTATCTTCAGCAGTGGTCGGGCATTGAGTCTGACTCAATTTCACACCTTGTAACACAGGCAAGAACCCTTTCTTTGACTGATCCATTTTGAACTTCTTCAAAACTTTATCACGGTATGTGCTTTGTGGAAGTCCAATTAAGCGTCTTGATCTATCTCTATAGATCTTCATGCCCAATATATAAGCAGCTTCACTGAGGTCTTTCATTGAAAAATTGTTATTCAAGTATCCTTTTATGCTATCCAGAAATTCTATATCATTTCCGATCAACAATATGGCATCCACATATAATATCAGAAATGCTACAGAGCTCCGACTCACTTTCTTGTAAATACAGGCTTCTCCAAAAGTCTGTATAAAACCATATGCTTTGATCACACTATCAAAGTGTATATTCCAACTCCGAGATGCTTGCACCAGTCCATAAATGGATCGCCGGAGCTTGCACACTTTGTTAGCACCTTTAGGATCGCCAAAACCTTCTGATTGCATGATATACAACTCTTCTTTAAGAAATCCATTAGGGAATGCAGTTTCGACATCTGATGTCTACTACACAACCTTCTTCTTGTAGACGTTGTTGGGCCTCCAAGTGCAGAGGTTTGTAGGACAGTAGCAAATTTTCCTCAAGTGGATGACCTAAGGTTTATCAATCCGTGGGAGGCGTAGGATGAAGATGGTCTCTCTCAAGCAACCCTGCAACCAAATAACAAAGAGTCTCTTGTGTCCCCAACACACCCAATACAATGGTAAATTGTATAGGTGCACTAGTTTGGCGAAGAGATGGTGATACAAGTGCAATATGGATGGTAGATATAGGTTTTTGTAATCTGAAAATATAAAAACAGCTAGGTAACTAATGATAAAAATGAGCGTAAACGGTATTGCAATGCTAGGAAACAAGGCCTAAGGTTCATACTTTCACTAGTACAAGTTCTCTCAACAATAATAACATAACTGGATCACATAATTATCCCTCAACATGCAACAAAGAGTCACTCCAAAGTCACTAATAGCGGAGAACAAACAAAGAGATTATGGTAGGGTACGAAACCACCTCAAAGTTATCCTTTCTGATCGATCTATTCAAGAGTCCGTAGTAAAATAACACGAAGCTATTCTTTTCGTTCGATCTATCATAGAGTTCGTACTAGAATAACACCTTAAGACACAAATCAACCAAAACCCTAATGTCACCTAGATACTCCAATGTCACCTCAAGTATCCGTGGGTATGATTATACGATATGCATCACACAATCTCAGATTCATCTATTCAAACCAACACAAAGTACTTCAAAGAGTGCCCCAAAGTTTCTACCGGAGAGTCAAGATGAAAACGTGTGCCAGCCCCTATGCATAAGTTCACGAGGTCACGGAACCCGCAAGTTGATCACCAAAACATACATCAAGTAGATCACGTGATATCCCATTGTCACCACAGATAAGCACATGCAAGACATACATCAAGTGTTCTCAAATCCTTAAAGACTCAATCCGATAAGATAACTTCAAAGGGAAAACTCAATCCATTACAAGAGAGTAGAGGGGGAGAAACATCATACGATCCAACTATAGTAGCAAAGCTCGCGATACATCAAGATCGTACCACCTCAAGAACACGACAGAGAGAGATCAAACACATAGCTACTGGTACATACCCTCAGCCCCGAGGGTGAACTACTCCCTCCTCGTCATGGAGAGAGCCGGGATGATGAAGATGGCCACCGGTGAGGGATCCCCCCTCCGACAGGGTGCCGGAACAGGGTCCCGATTGGTTTTTGGTGGCTACAGAGGCTTGCGGCGGCGAAACTCCCGATCTATTCTGTTCCTCGATGTTTTTAGGGTATATGGATATATATAGGCGAAAGAAGTCGGTAAGGGGAGCCACGAGGGGCCCACGAGGGTGGGGGGCGCGCCCAGGGGGCAGGCGCGCCTCCCTGCCTCGTGGCCACCTCGAAGCTTCCCTGACTTCAACTCCAAGTCTCCTGGATCACGTTCGTTCCAAAAATCACGCTCCCGAAGGTTTCATTCCATTTGGACTCCATTTGATATTCCTTTATTGCGAAACACTGAAACAAGGGAAAAAACAGAAACTGGCACTGGGCTCTGGGTTAATAGGTTAGTCCCAAAAATAATATAAAAGTGCATAGTAAAGCCCATTAAACATCCAAAACAGATAATATAATAGCATGAATACTTCATAAATTGTAGATACGTTGGAGACGTATCAACATCCATATGCCAAATTTCATAATCATAAAATGCGGCAACTGCTAACATGATTCGGACAGACTTAAGCATCGCTACGGGTGAGAAGGTCTCATCATAGTCAACTCCTTGAACTTGTCAAAAACCTTTCGCAACAAGTCAAGCTTTGTAGACAGTAACATTACCGTCAGCTTCAGTCTTCTTCTTCAAGATCAATTTATTCCCTATTGCTTGCCGATCATCGGGCAAGTCAACCAAAGTCCACACTTTGTTCTCATACATGGATCCCATCTCAGATTTCATGGCCTCAAGCCATTTTGCGGAATCTGGGCTCATCATTGCTTCCTCATAGTTCGTAGGTTCGTCATGGTCTAGTAACATAACTTACAGAACATGATTACCATACCACTCTGGTGCGGAACGTAGTCTGGTTGACCTACGAGGTTCGGTAGTAACTTGATCTGAAGTTTCATGATCACCATCATTAACTCCCTCACTAGTTGGTGTAGGCATCACTGGAACTAATTTCTGTGATGAACTAATTTCCAATTCAGGAGAAGGTACAATTACCTCATCAAGTTCTACTTTCCTCCCACTCACTTCTTTCGAGAGAAACTCCTTCTCTAGAAAGGATCCATATTTAGCGATGAATATCTTGCCTTTGGATCTGTGATAGAAGGTGTACCCAACAGTCTCCTTTGGGTATCCTATGAAGACGCATTTCTCCTATTTGGGTTCGAGCTTATCAGGTTGAAGCTTTTTCACATAAGCATCGCAGCCCCAAACTTTAAGAAACGACAGCTTAGGTTTATTGCCAAACCACAGTTCATATGGTGTCGTCTCAACGGATTTAGATGGTGCCCTATTTAACGTGAATGCAGCCGTCTCTAAAGCATAACCCCAAAACGATAGTGGTAAATCGGTAAGAGACATCATAGATCGCACCATATCTAATAAAGTACGGTTATGATATTCGGACACACCATTATGCTGTGGTGTTCCAGGTGGCGTGAGTTGCAAAACTATTCCATAATTTCAAATGAAGACCAAACTCATAACTCAAATATTCACCTCCACGATCAGATCATAGAAACTTTATTTTCTTATTACTATGATTTTCTACTTCACTCTGAAATTCTTTGAACTTTTCAAACGTTTCAGACTTATGTTTCATTAAGTAGATATACCTATATCTGCTCAAATAATCTGTGAAGGTCAGAAAATAACGATACCCGTCGCGAGCCTCAACACTCATCGGACTGCATACATCAGTATGTATTATTTCCAATAAGTCAGTTGCTCGCTCCATTGTTCCAGAGAACGGAGTCTTAGTCATCTTGCCATGAGGCATGGTTCGCAAGCATCAAGTGATTCATAATCAAATGATTCCAAAAGCCCATCAGCTTGGAGTTTCTTCAAGCGCTTTACACCAATATGACCTAAACGGCAGTGCCACAAATAAGTTGCACTATCATTATTAACTTTGCATCTTTTGGCTTCAATATTATGAATATGTGTATCACTACTATCGAGATCCAACAAAAATAGACCACTCATCAGGGGTGCATGACCATAAAAGATATTACTCATATAAATAGAACAACCATTATTCTCTGATTTAAATGAATAACCATCTTGAATCAAACAAGATCCAGATATATTGTTCATGCTCAACGCTTGCACCAAATAACAATTATTTAGGTATAAAACTAATCCCGAAGGTAGATGTAGAGGCAACGTGCCAACGGCGATCACATCGACTTTGGAACCATTTCCCATGCGCATCGTCACCTCGTCCTTAGCCAATCATCGTTTAATCCGTAGCCCCTGTTTCGAGTTGCAAATATGAGCAACAGAACCAGTATCAAATACCCAGGCGCTACTACGAGCATTAGTAAGGTACACATCAATAACATGTATATCAAATATACCTTTCACTTTGCCATCCTTCTTATCTGTCAAATACTTGGGGCAGTTTCGCTTCCAGTGACCAGTCCCTTTGCAGTAGAAGCACTCAGTTTCAGGCTTAGGTCCAGACTTGGGCTTCTTCACTTGAGCAGCAACTTGCTTGCCGTTCTTCTTGAAGTTCCCCTTCTTCCCTTTGCCCTTTTTCTTGAAACTAGTGGTCTTGTTAACCATCAACACTTGATGCTCCTTCTTGATTTCAACCTCCGCAGCTGTCGGTGTCAAAACCGGTGGATCTCGGGTAGGGGGTCCCGAACTGTGCGTCTAAGGTCGATGGTAACATGAGACAGGGGACACGATGTTTTACCCAGGTTCGGGCCCTCTTAATGGAGGTAATACCCTACTTCCTGCTTGATTGATCTTGATGAATATGAGGATTACAAGAGTTGATCTACCACGAGATCGTAATGGCTAAACCCTAGAAGTCTAGCCTGTATGATTGTGATTGCCTCTATGGACTAACCCCTCTGGTTTATATAGACACCGGAGGGGCCTAGGTTTGTACAGAGTCGGTTTACAAAGGAAGGAATCTACATATCCAAACGCCAAGCTTGCCATCCACACAAAGGAGAGTCCCATCTGGACACGGGAAGAAGTTTTCTGTCTTGTATCTTCATAGCCCATTAGTCCGGCCCATGTTACATAGTCCGGACGCCCGAGGACCCCTTAATCCAGGACTCCCTCAGTAGCTCCTGAACCAGGCTTCAGTGACGATGTGTCCGGCGCGCAGATTGTCTTCGGCATTGCAAGGCGGGTTCCTCCTCCAAATACTCCAAAACAGCCTTCGAACACAAAAAATGTGCCCGGCTCTGCAAAACAAGTACCACACACACACACGCAGAGAGTATAATATTTCACGAGTCCAATCTACTGACAACTTTTTGTAGCGTGACATCACGTCACTGCCCGGTCATTATTTTGAACCCTTTTTTTAGCCTCCCGCTCCATGTTTCAAGATGTGGTTTTATTGGCACGTCTTGTCGAAGCAGAGATCGTGTCCCCTTATTGCGGGATTCTCATCAATACGGGTGTGGGTAATCCAACCGCGCCGTCTGCATGACCCTTGGGAAATAGGCGAGTTTTAAGGCGAGTGGGAGGCGTTTGATATTCGCTGCCTTTATAAGGAGAGAAGGATTCACCCCTTTCACCCACGCCTTCCTTCTCTCTGCCCACCCATTCTCGAGCTCCAGCGCCCAAGCTCTCATCCTTTCCGCCTCAAAAAAGCACTCCGACCATGTCCGGATCTGGAGCGCAGGGCAAGTGGATGGTTTCCTCCATCAAGGAGAAGGACATCACTAAGCTCCGAGAGGCCGGGTACTTAGCCCCGGAAATCGCCCACCGGCTTCCAGAAAGGGGCAGGTCATCCCCACCCCGGAGCCCCACGAGAGGGTGGTATTCATCCCCCACTTCGTCCGTGGGTTAGTGTTTCCTCTCCACCCTTTCGTCCGCGGACTCATGTTCTACTACGGGCTAGATTTCCATGATCTGGCCCCAAATTCCTTCCTCAACATCTCGGCCTTCATCATCGTGTGTGAGGCCTTCCTCCGCATCCCACCCCACTTCGGATTGTGGCTAAAGATCTTCAATGTGAAGCCGAAGGTGGTGGGTGGCCAACACGCGGAGTGCGGAGGTGCCATGGTGAGCAAGATGTCCAATGTCACGTGGCCCAAAGGCACCTTTGTGGAGACCGTCAAAGGGTGGCAATAGCTGTGGTTCTACGTCACAGAGCCCCACGACGCCTCCTGGGCCGCGGCTCCCGAATTCAAGTCCGGGGGCCCAATGCGGCTTACCTCCTGGCTAGAAAAGGGCCTGGACTGGGCCTCGTCGGACATGAACATCAAACTTGTCAATGTGATCCAGGTGATGCTTTTTCGCCGGATCCTTCCTTGCCAAAGCCGGACCTGCAATTTGTGGGAGTTCGATCCGGCCAAGCACCAGACCCTGCAATAGTTCTTCGGTGTTACGCACAAAGGCATCTGGAAGGTGCTCTTCAAGGCCAATGAGACGTGGCCAAAGGAGACCAAAGACCGTGGGTACAACCTGACCCATCCCGCCAGTCCAGTAAGTTTTTTTGTGTTTTCTAGGTGTATCCTTTACCTGTACACTCAAGGAGAATGTCTGAGCTTCCCCATTTTACTTTTTCAGGGCTGGACAAAGAAAGTGGAGCAGATCAAGTGTCCGGCTCCGCTGCCCGAAGACCCAGCAATCCCACTTCTGACGAAGATGCTGGTTCCGGTGCCCTACCAGGTGCCAGAGAAGAAGGCCAAGAAGAAGGCCAAGGGGACCAGAAGTGGCCTCCGCCATAAGGGTACTTCAGACATGACGTCCGAAGACGCCGAAACCCACTCCTCCCCCACCGAGGACGAGGAGGAGGAGGAGGAAAGCAACTCTCCCCCTGAGGGGGGAAGGAAGAAGAGGGCGGCCTCCACGCATCTAGAGGCTGAAGCATCCAAGAAGGGGAGAGCCTCCCTCGCGGACGACACCGCGCTGAATACTGACAGCAGCTCGGAGTGGTGCCCCAGGGATAAGCCCCTGGCCGAATCGTAAGTACTCGAAGGCACTGACGCACTCATATATCCAGCTCCTTTACTTCATAGTTTTAACATGTTGAATCATGCACTACAGTCCGGCCCACGACGGCCCCCAGTGATCCTCATCTTCAGGGGGTTCGCTGGATCCAAAAGCGATGGACAACGGGTCACTGCCGACGGCCTCCTCTCCCAAGGTCACGGACGATGCCGAGGTGCTGTCTCGAAGGACCTTCCCAGGCCAGGGAGAGACACAGGAGGCCGTCAGGGTGGCGCCAGAGGGTGAGACCTTGGCCGCCGGACACATGGGGGAGCAAATCCCCCTGGAGACTGGCGATGGGGGCCGTATCCAATTCAGCCCCCAGCCGAATACTATTCCGAGGCCCACTTGGCTCCAGAATCAGGCAAGCAACCTCCTTCGAAAGAAGGAGGTGTGCCTATCTCGCCGGTGACCTCTGTCCATTCAGAGTCACCAGATACTTTAATGGAAGCGATGCGAAGTGCTTCTATTGTTGAGGAACACCGTACCCTCATGGGTACGGTGGTTGAGAGGATTCAGTCCGTTAAAAGCGGACTGACCGAAGCCTGCACCAGCCTTCTAACAGGCTTTGAGGTATGTGTCATAATTATGTAAAAAGAATGTCATAGTATAGACAGTAGCCCCTGAGACTCTGTCCGGTGTTCGGAAAGAAAAGCCGGACAGAGGATCAAATACTTTTCGCAGGAGACTAACCATACATGTATATGTGAATAAGCAGGCGTCGTTGCTGGCTGCAACCTCCCATTCTGCCGAAGTCTTCGTACTGAAGCAGAGTCTGGAGTGGGCCGAGGAAGAGCTCGGCCGTGTGAAAAAACAGCTGGAGGACAAGCAAGGTATGTAATGACCTATTCAGATATAGAGAGATATGAATTGTTTATGTTGATCATATGATAATTTGTAGGAGCGGCGTCTGAGGTGGAGACCCTCAAGAAGGCGTTGGCCGAAGCCTAGAAGAAAACGGCGGAGGAACAAGCCGCCCGCAAAAAGCACGAGGCCAGGGTCGGTGAGGTCCCGCAGGAGCTCCAGGACGCCGTGAAGAAATGCGAGTCCTTGGAGCGCAACATTGCGGATCAAGAATCCGAACTTGTCAAGGCCCGCCAAAGCGCACAAGATGCTTGGGTTGAAGCCCAGGGCGCCCTCCAGGAAATCCAGGAGGCCAGGAAAATTGCTACAGGTAAGGACTTTATTATGTAGAGCAAATATGTGAAGAGAAGGTACCTCGTACTGACCCGGATTTGGAGTTCTCCAGGGGCGTTTGCGGATCTGCCGCGCAGTGTTGCTGACGCTGCGGAGTTTTTCCGAGCCGAAGAGGGGAGCTCAACGGAGAAGCTGTTCTGGTCGCAATACCTTGCGCCAGAGCATCCAGTGCCCTTTAGCGATCAGCTAAAACAGCTGACCGAACTCCATAGGGTGGCCGAACTGGCCATGAAGGATTTGATAATCCGTTTATGGCCTGCCGAAGCCATACCCAGCAACTACTTCGGGCTCGTGAAGCGGCTGGTCAATGCCTGCACTTGGCTTGATGCCATCAAGCGGTCAGTCTGCATCGAAGGTGCGCGAATGGCCTTCGCCCGTGTCAAGGTGCAGTGGGCGAAGATGGACGCCGTCAAGCTCGCGACCGAGGGACCGCCCGCGGGCAAGGAGCACCACACGCCCGAGCGGTATTTTGATGATGTCCTGAAGGGATCCCGCATTATAGCGGGCCAGTGTTCAAAAGACATTATCCCTTTCCTGTATTATGAAACAAAGCCGTTATGTAATATAATGCTTGTTGTTTAAAATTTTACCTCCTGTGCAGCCATTTTGTTAAATCTGAGAGTTGGCCAGTCGTCGGCTTCAGCCCCCACGTAGGTAGTACGGGGGTGTTCGGGATGGAATCTAAACACTCTTGATCCAAGAGTTTGGTCCTTTAAGGAGGTGTTTAGCGCAACGAACCAGGCAAACGGACTATGTGGCTTTATCACCCTCACTTAGCCATAGGAGTTTGACAATAGAATTGTAGGCGCAGCCCCTAGATGGTATTTGTTAATCTGGACTAGGGTGCTGTAGACACCTGATCGGTTGGAGGCCGATCCGTCGCATAATGCGGAAAAAAATCGCAAAAGATTTGTAACCTCCGAACAGCTGACCAGCTCTCGCCGCATCATGACAGTCAGTTTTTGGCTTTCTCTACTGAGGTGTTTGCTCGGATAAACCAGAAACACAATCGCAGTAGTTCTCCCTTTACTACCCTAGCCGATAGGACGGAACGTAAGGCAGTAAGCACACGAGCTGGGCAACCCAACTATTGACCAAAGACATGATTCGGAGCCAATGCATATAATGCTAAATTCGGGGTGCCGAACTGTACTGTAAAAGTGTTCGGACTTTGTTGCCATAGTATGGAGCGCAATGAAGCCCCTGGTCAATTTAAAGCGTACCAAAGTGTACGGGTGCAATCGATAAGAATAGTGAAATAAGATGAAGTAGTAATCTAGTGCCACATAAGTTGGGCCGCAAACTGTTTCCATTATAATTTGATTAATACGTCAAAGCGTATTTGTACAAATAGTGCGAAAAGCAACAGGGCTATTTAACATGCCAAGACCAAGGGGGAGCTACGTGCGGGTCCTGAAAACAGGTAGAATGATCATCAAGAAGAACATCTAGAGATTCCCCCACACGTCTGTGCTGCTTGCTGCCTTGGTATATCCATCCTTCGAAAGGACCGATGATCAGGCCGCCGCGAGGGGCCTGTGGAAAAGAGACCTGAAAAGGGAAAGAAAAAAAGAAAAGGGAAGGCATGTGTGCCCAGGTTAGGTTAAGCCGTATTATGGGCCACCATCTAGTTATGCCTCCATCTTTGCCCATGGTATTTTGAGTGTGTAGTTATGTACGCGTGGTACGTACGCCGCCATTTGGTTGGGACTGTGACGGAGGCCGAATTGCAAGTCTAACTCCTGACGAGCTGGACTGTCATCCTGCAGAGTAGTTCAGACTCGTTTGACAGTGTCTGGGAGCCTGGCCGCTGAATTAAAATTCTGTTTGATAAGGCCGCTCTGTACTTCCGCTGCCAGGGCTGCGGTGTGCTCCTCGGTACGGAGATAGCGCTCTGTATTTCCATTGACTGTTATGACACCGCGTGGTCCAGGCATTTTAAGCTTGAGATAAGCATAGTGTGGCACCGCATTGAATCGAGTGAATGCAGTTCGTCCGAGCAGTGCGTGATAGCCACTGCGGAAAGGGACGATATCGAAGATCAAGTCTTCGCTTCGGAAGTTCTCCGGGGATCCGAAGACGACCTCCAATGTGATTGAGCATGTGCAGCGGGCCTCTACACCTGGTATAACTCCTTTAAAGGTAGTTTTTGTGGGCTTGATCCTTGATGGATCGATGCCCATTTTGCGCACTGTATCCTGATAGAGCGGGTTGAGGCTGCTGCCACCGTCCATGAGGACTCGCGTGACGTGGAATCCATCAATTATTGGGTCGAGGACCGGTGCGGCTGAACCGCCATGACGGATACTGGTCGGATGGTCCCTGCGATTGAAGGTGATCGGGCAGGACGACCATGGGTTGAATTTTGGGGCGACTGGCTCTATCGCATAGACGTCCCTTAGCGCGCATTTGCGCTCCCTCTTGGGGATATGGGTAACGTATATCATGTTCACCGTTTTAACCTGGGGGGAAACTTCTTCTGTCCCCCTGTGTTCGATGGACGGGGCTCCTCGTCATCGTCCTCACTTTGCGACCCCTTCTCCTTGTTCTCGGCATTTAACTTGCCGGCCTGCTTAAAGACCCAACAATTTCTGTTGGTATGATTGGCTGGCTTATCGGGGGTGACGTGTATCTGACACGGACGATCGAGTATGCGGTCCAAACTGGATGAGCCTGAATTGTTCCTTTTAAATGGCTTCTTCCGCTGGCCGGACTTGGAGCCACTGAATCCGGCGTTGACCGCCGTGTCATTGGTATTGTCACCGTTGCTTCGACGCTTGTGTCTGTTGCGTCGGGGCTTGCCGTTGCTATTGCTGGCTTCAGAGGTGCCAGGTTCGCTTGCATTGTTATTGCTACGGGCTAGCCAGCTATCTTCGCTAAACAAAAGCGGGTCATGAGTGCCGTGAGGGCTGCCATGGACTTTGGCTTTTCCTGGCCGAGGTGTCGGGCGAGCCTTTCGTTGCGGATGCTATGCTTAAAGGCCGCTAGGGCTTCGGCATCCGGACAGTCGACGATCTGGTTCTTTTTAGTTAAGAACCTAGTCCAGAATTTCCTGGCTGACTCTCCGGGCTGTTGGACTATGTGACTTAAGTCATCAGCATCCGGAGGTCAGACGTATGTACCTTGGAAGTTGTCGCGGAAGGCGTCTTCCAGGTCCTCCCAGCTGCCAATGGAGTTTTCAGGCAGGCTGTTCAACCAGTGATGAGCTGGTCCCTTGAGTTTTAGTGGGAGGTATTTGATGGCATGAAGATCATCACCGCAGGCCATATGAATATGGAGAAGAAAATCCTCAATCCATACCGCGAGGTCTGTTGTCCCATCATATGATTCGATGTTCATGGGTTTAAACCCTTCTGGGAATTTGTGCTCCATTACTTCATCAGTGAAGCAAAGGGGGTGTGCGGCACCTCTATATCGGGCCAAGTCGCGACATAGCTCGGATGGAGTCCGTCTGCGGTTTTCGGCCCGGGCGTGATTATGCTTGTCACGTCCGGCTAGATAGCCGTCGTCGCGCGTCGGGGCATGGGGGGGGGGGGGGGGGGGGGGGGGGGGGGGGGGGGGGGGGGGGGGGGGGGGGGGGGGGGGGGGGGGGGGGGGGGGGGGGGGGGGGGGGGGGGGGGGGGGGGGGGGGGGGGGGGGGGGGGGGGGGGGGGGGGGGGGGGGGGGGGGGGGGGGGGGGGGGGGGGGGGGGGGGGGGGGGGGGGGGGGGGGGGGGGGGGGGGGGGGGGGGGGGGGGGGGGGGGGGGGGGGGGGGGGGGGGGGGGGGGGGGGGGGGGGGGGGGGGGGGGGGGGGGGGGGGGGGGGGGGGGGGGGGGGGGGGGGGGGGGGGGGGGGGGGGGGGGGGGGGGGGGGGGGGGGGGGGGGGGGGGGGGGGGGGGGGGGGGGGGGGGGGGGGGGGGGGGGGGGGGGGGGGGGGGGGGGGGGGGGGGGGGGGGGGGGGGGGGGGGGGGGGGGGGGGGGGGGGGGGGGGGGGGGGGGGGGGGGGGGGGGGGGGGGGGGGGGGGGGGGGGGGGGGGGGGGGGGGGGGGGGGGGGGGGGGGGGGGGGGGGGGGGGGGGGGGGGGGGGGGGGGGGGGGGGGGGGGGGGGGGGGGGGGGGGGGGGGGGGGGGGGGGGGGGGGGGGGGGGGGGGGGGGGGGGGGGGGGGGGGGGGGGGGGGGGGGGGGGGGGGGGGGGGGGGGGGGGGGGGGGGGGGGGGGGGGGGGGGGGGGGGGGGGGGGGGGGGGGGGGGGGGGGGGGGGGGGGGGGGGGGGGGGGGGGGGGGGGGGGGGGGGGGGGGGGGGGGGGGGGGGGGGGGGGGGGGGGGGGGGGGGGGGGGGGGGGGGGGGGGGGGGGGGGGGGGGGGGGGGGGGGGGGGGGGGGGGGGGGGGGGGGGGGGGGGGGGGGGGGGGGGGGGGGGGGGGGGGGGGGGGGGGGGGGGGGGGGGGGGGGGGGGGGGGGGGGGGGGGGGGGGGGGGGGGGGGGGGGGGGGGGGGGGGGGGGGGGGGGGGGGGGGGGGGGGGGGGGGGGGGGGGGGGGGGGGGGGGGGGGGGGGGGGGGGGGGGGGGGGGGGGGGGGGGGGGGGGGGGGGGGGGGGGGGGGGGGGGGGGGGGGGGGGGGGGGGGGGGGGGGGGGGGGGGGGGGGGGGGGGGGGGGGGGGGGGGGGGGGCCAAACTGATAATTCGAAGAGACTTGCAAAGATATCAAATCATACATATAAGAATTCAGAGAAGATTCAAATATTGTTCATAGATAAACTTGATCATAAACCCACAATTCATTGGATCTTGACAAACACACCGCAAAAAGTATTACATCGAATAGATCTCCAAGAAGATCGAGGAGAACTTTGTATTGAGATCCAAAGAGAGAGAAGAAGCCATCTAGCTAATAACTATGGAACTGAAGGTCTGTGGTAAACTACTCACACATCATCGGAGAGGCTGTGGTGTTGATGTAGAAGCCCTTCGTGATCGATTCCCCCTCCGGCAGAGCGTCGGAAAAGGCCCCAAGATGGGATCTCACGGGTACAGAAGGTTGCGGCGGTGGAAATAGGGTTTCATGGTGCCCTTGGATGTTTTCGGGGTATATGAGTATATATAGGAGAAAGAAGTAGGTCGGTGGAGCCACGAGGGGCCCACGAGGGTGGGGGGCGCGCCAACTCCCCTGGGCGCGCCCTCCTACCTCGTGGCCGCCTCGTTGCTTCCTTGACGTCCACTCCAAGTCTCCTGGATTGTGTTTGTTCCCAAAATGACTCTCCCGAAGGTTTCATTCCGTTTGGATTCCGTTTGATATTCCTTTTCTGCGAAACACTGAAATAGGCAAAAAAAACAGCAATTTGCACTGGGCCTTTGGTTAGTAGGTTAGTCCCAAAAATAATATAAAAGTGTATAATAAAGCCCATTAAACATCCAAAACAGATAATATAATAGCATGGAACAATCAAAAATTATAGATACGTTGGAGACGTATTAAGCATCCCCAAGCTTAATTCCTGCTCGTCCTCGAGTAGGTAAATGATAAAACAGAATTTTTGATGTGGAATGCTACCTAACATAATATTTAATGTAATTTTCTTTATTGTGGCATGAATGTTCAGATCCGAAAGATTCAAGATAAAAGTTTAATATTGACATAAAAATAATAATACTTCAAGCATACTGACTAAGCAATCATGTCTTCTCAAAATAACATGGCCAAAGAAAGTTCATCCCTACAAAATCATATAGTTTGGTCATGCTCCATTTTCGTCACACAAGAATGCTCTCATCATGCACAACCCCGATGACAAGCCAAGCAATTGTTTCATACTTTAGTAATCTCAAACTTTTTCAACTTTCACGCAATACATGAGCGTGAGCCATGGACATAGCACTATGGGTGGAATAGAATATAATGATGGGACTTGTGTGAATAAGACAAAAAAGGAGAAAGTCTCACATTGACGCGGCTAATCAACGGGCTAGGGAGATGCCCATCAATTGATGTCAATGCAAGGAGTAGGGATTGCCATGCAACGGATCCAGTAGAGCTATAAATGTATGAAAGCTCAACAAAAGAAACTAAGTGGGTGTGAATCCAACTTGCTTGCTCATGAAGACCTAGGGCATTTTAGGAAGCCCATTGTTGGAATATACAAGCCAAGTTCTATAATGAAAAATTCCCACTAGTATATGAAAGTGACAAAATAAGAGACTCTCTATCATAAAGATCATGGTGCTACTTTGAAGCACAAGTGTGGAAAAGGATAGTAACATTGTCCCTTTTATTTATTTTTTGTTTTTTTTCTCTTTATTTTTTTGGGCCTTTTTTTATTTGGCCTTTCTTCTTTTTTTGGGACAATGCTCTAATAATGATGATCATCACACTTCTATTTATTTACAACTCAAAGATTACAAATCGATACTAGAACAAAATATGACTCTACATGGATGCCTCCGGTGGTGTACCGGGATGGGCAATGAATCAAGAGTGACATGTATGATGAATTATGCATGGTGGCTTTGCCACAAATACGATGTCAACTACATGATCATGCAAGGCAATATGACAATGATGAAGCGTGTCATAATAAATGAAACAGTGGAAAGTTGCATGGCAATATATCTCGGAATGGCTATGGAAATGCCATAATAGGTAGGTATGGTGGCTGTTTTGAGGAAGATATAGGGAGGTTTATGTGTGATAGAGCGTATCATATCATGGGGTTTGGATGCACCGGCGAAGTTTGCACCAACTCTCAAGGTGAGAACGGGCAATGCACGGTACCGAAGAGGCTAGCAATGATGGAAGGGTGAGAGTGCGTATAATCCATGGACTCAACATTAGTCATAAAGAACTCACATACTTATTGCAAAAATCTACAAGTCATCCAAAACCAAGCACTACGCGCATGCTCCTAGGGGGATAGATTGGTAGGAAAAGACCATCGCTCGTCCCCGACCGCCACTCATAAGGATGACAATCAAAAAACACCTCATGTTTCAAATTTGTTACACAACGGTTACAATACGTGCATGCTAGGGACTTGCAAACTCTAACACAAGTATTTCTCAAATTCACAATTACTCAACTAGCACAACTTTAATATCACCATCTTCATATCTGAAAACAATCATCACGTATCAAACTTCTCATAGTATTCAATGCACTCTATATGAAAGTTTTTATTATACCCATCTTGGATGCCTATCATATTAGGACTAATTTTATAGCCAAAGCAAATTACCATGCTGTTCTAAAGAACTCTCAAAATAATATAAGTGAAGCATGAGAGATCAATACTTTCTATAAAATAAAACCACCACCGTGCTCTAAAAAGATATAAGTGAAGCACTAGAGCAAAATTGTCTAGCTTAAAAGATATAAGTGAAGCACATAGAGTATTCTAATAAATTCTGATTCATGTGTGTCTCTCCAAAAGGTGTGTACAGCAAGGATGATTGTGGTAAACTAAAAATCAAAGACTCAAATCACACAAGACGCTCCAAGCAAAACACATATCATGTGGTGAATAAAAATATAGCCTCAAGTAAAGTTACCGATGGACGAAGACGAAAGAGGGGATGCCTTCTGGGGCATCCCCAAGCTTAGGCTTTTGGTTGTCCTTGAATTTTACCTTGGGGTGCCTTGTGCATCCCAAAGCTTAGGCTCTTGCCACTCCTTATTCCATAATCCATCAAATCTTTACCCAAAACTTGAAAACTCCACAACACAAAACTCAACATTAAATCTCATGAGCTCCGTTAGTGCAAGTAAACAAACCACCACAATAAAATACTGTAATGAACTCATTCTTTATTTATATTGGTTTTAAACCTACTGTATTCCAACTTCTCTATGGTTCATACCCCCCAATACTATCCATAGATTCATCAAAATAAGCAAACAACACAGGAAAAACAGAATCTGTCAAAAACAGAACAGTCTGTAGTAATCTGTAACAAACGCAAACTTATGTAACTCAGAAAAATCTACCAAAATAGGAAAACCTATATAATTTGTTTATTGATCTACTTCAATTGGAATCAGTATTTTATAACTTTCTGGTGATTTTTAACAATTGTTTTCCTGAGCAGAAAGTTTCTGACTTTTTCAGCAAGATCAAATAATTGTTATCCAAGAAGATTCTATAGGTTTAACTTGGCACAAACACTAATTGAAACATAAAACCAAATCTAACCAGAGGCTAGATTAATTATTTATTACTAAACAGGAACAAAAAGCAAGGAATAAAAATAAAATTGGGTTGCCTCCCAACAAGCGCTATCGTTTAACGCCCCTAGCTAGGCATAAAAACGAGAATAGATCTAGGTATCATCATCTTTGGTATGCAATTCTTCAATTGAACACTTATAACCCTTAGGAGTTTCCCTCTTTTTATCAATAATCAAACTCCTAGGCAAGAAATCAAGAAATTCATTTGTAGCAAAAGGTTCCTTAATGATAGCGAAAAAGTTGGGGTGAACACTTATTGATTTGAGATCCGCAGTTTCCTTACTAGAAGATTCACCCTTATTTTTAGGAACATACATAAATTTGGCAACTTTGGTAGTAGGAGGGTTTGGAGTATTTCTCACGGCAGAAAAAGCGGACCCTAAGTTGATAATAATATCCTCAAGTTTATCAATCCTAGTGGAATCTTGATCTATTTTTTCATTAACTATGGGTTCTTTTTCTTTAAAAAAATTCAGAATAACCCCTACCTTAGATCCATATTGGGTAATTTGGTTGTGGATCTTTTTATCCAAATTCTCAATCAACTCCACAGTGGCAACTTTATTTTCGATAATTTCAAGCCTTTGAATCACATGTTCCAAGGTTAAAATAGTTCCATTAACCAAAAGAGGTGGTGGGCCAAACAAATCTATCATAGCATTATAAGAATCAAAAGTATGGCTACCCAAGAAATTCCCTCCGGTGATGGTGTCAAGAATATATCTATTCCAAGGAGTGATGCCTACATAAAAATTGCGAATAAGAACGGAAGTAGATTGCTTCCTAGTGGATCTATTACGAGCATTGCAAATTCTATACCAAGCATCTTTTAGATTTTCTCCCTCCCTTTGTTTAAAATTAAGAACTTCATTCTCGGGAGACAAAGGAGCAGATAAAGGACTGGCCATGACAGCGAAACAAGCGATCTAACACACGGACACACAAGGGAAAGGCGAATAGAAAAAGGGCGAAATAAACGGCAAGGGTGAAGTGGGGGAGAGGAAAACAAGAGGCAAATGGCAAATAATGTAATGTGAGGGATAAGAGTTTGTGATGGGTACTTGGTATGTCTTGACTTGTGCGTAAATCTCCCCGGCAACGGCGCCAGAAATTGGTGAGTTGACGGGAGATCAAATCTTGACTTGACTTGGCGTAACCTCCCCGGCAACGGCGCCAGAAATCCCTCTTGCTACCTCTTGAGCATGCGTTGGTTTTCCCTTGAAGAGGAAAGGGTGATGCAGCAAAGTAGCGTAAGTATTTCCCTTAGTTTTTGAGAACCAAGGTATCAATCCAGTAGGAGATAACACGCAAGTCCCTAGTACCTGCACAAACAATCAAGAACCTTGCAACCAACGCGATAAAGGGGTTGTCAATCCCTTCACGGCCACTTGCAAAAGTGAGATCTGATAGAGATAATAAGATAAATATTTTTGGTATTTTTGTTGTATAGATTGGAAAGTAAAGATTGCGAAATAAATGTGGCAGAAATAGCACGTTGGCGGGAGATTAATATGATGGTAAATAGACCCGGGGGCCATAGGTTTCACTAGTGGCTTCTCTCAAGATAGCAAATTCTACGGTGGGTGAACAAATTACTGTCGAGCAATTGATAGAAAAGCGCATAGTTATGAGAATATCTAGGCATGATCATGTATATAGGCATCACGTCTGTGTCAAGTAGACCGAAACGATTCTGCATCTACTACTATTACTCCACACATCGACCGCTATCCAGCATGCATCTAGAGTATTAACTTCATAAGAACAGAGTAACGCATTAGGCAAGATGACATGATGTAGAGGGATAAACTCAAGCAATACGATATAAACCCCATCTTTTTATCCTCGATGGCAACAATACAATACGTGCCTTGCTACCCCTGCTGTCACTGGGAAAGGACACCGCAAGATTGAACCCAAAGCTAAGCACTTCTCCCATTGCAAGAAAGATCAATCTAGTAGGCCAAACCAAACTGATAATTCGAAGAGACTTGCAAAGATATCAAATCATACATATAAGAATTCAGAGAAGATTCAAATATTGTTCATAGATAAACTTGATCATAAACCCATAATTCATCGGATCTTGACAAACACACCACAAAAAGTAATACATCGAATAGATCTCCAAGAAGATCGAGGAGAACTTTGTATTGAGATCCAAAGAGAGAGAAGAATCCATCTAGCTAATAACTATGGAACCGAAGGTCTGTGGTAAACTACTCACACATCATCAGAGAGGCTGTGGTGTTGATGTAGAAGCCCTCCATGATCGATTCCCCCTCCGGCAGAGCGCCGGAAAAGGCCCCAAGATGGGATCTCACGGGTACAGAAGGTTGCGGTGGTGGAAATAGGGTTTCGTGGTGCCCTCGGATGTTTTTGGGGTATATGAGTATATATAGGCGAAAGAAGTAGGTCGGTGGAGCCACGAGGGGCCCACGAGGGTGGGGGCGCGCCTACCCCCCTGGGCGCGCCCTCCTACCTCTTGGCCGCCTCGTTGCTTTCTTGACGTCCACTCCAAGTCTCCTGGATTGTGTTTGTTCCAAAAATGACTCTCCCGAAGGTTTCATTCCGTTTGGATTCCGTTTGATATTCCTTTTCTGCGAAACACTGAAATAGGCAAAAAAAACAGCAATTTGCACTGGGCCTTTGGTTAGTAGGTTAGTCCCAAAAATAATATAAAAGTGTATAATAAAGCCCATTAAACATCCAAAACAGATAATATAATAGCATGGAACAATAAAAAATTATAGATACGTTGGAGACGTATCAGCGGGTTTTGGGCCTGCTCCTCTCTGGCATCGTCGTCCATACCGTCGATGTCTTCAGAGACGTAATCGAGCATGTCAGTTAAATCCTCGATGGTGGCTATGAAGTGGGTGGTGGGTGGGACATACAATTCCCCGCACTCAGCCCCTAGTCCGGGCTGGGCGTAGTTCGGACATTGCTCCTCCGTAATGACGAGGGATCGCATTAAGTCCAGAGCCTCGCTTAAAGGCGAGGTTGGGCCAGGGGGAAGAGAGTCCGTGGAGTACGGCGGGAGGGAGGCTCCCTGGCCGAACTCACACGATGCTGACTCCGAGGGTTCGGAGCCAGTATCCGGAGAAGAGCCCGGCTTCATGATAGTTGCGAGCGACACTACTTCCTCTGGTGCTCCCATGCTGGGCTTAATGGCCGCAGATAGTCTGGCGGGCTCAGAAATCCCGTCTTTGGACCTGGCGATGCGCTCTGGATCTAGGGCCTGAGCGGAGGTTGGGGTCGTGAACCCTTGGAAGATCAAGTCTCCTCGGATATCAGCGACATAGTCCAGATTTCCAAAACTAATCTGGTGACCTGGGGCGTAGCTGTTGATCTGCTCTAGATGGCCAAGCGAGTTGGCCCACAGTGCAAAGCCGCCGAACACAAAGATCTGGCCGGGGAGAAAAACCTCCTCTAGGGCAGCATTGTTATAGATGACTGATGGAGCCATCGAACCTTCTGATGACGATGCAGCGGAACTCTCAATGAAAGCACCAATGTCGGTGTAAAAACTGGCGGATCTCGGGTAGGGGGTCCCGAACTGTGCGTCTAAGGTCGATGGTAATAGGAGACGGGGGATAGGATGTTTTACCCAGGTTCGGGCCCTCTTGATGGAGGTAATACCCTACTTCCTGCTTGAGGGGGGGGGGGGGGGGGGGGGGGGGGGGGGGGGGGGGGGGGGGGGGGGGGGGGGGGGGGGGGCTAAACCCTAGAAGTCTAGCCTGTATGATTGTGATTGCCTCTACGGACTAACCCCTCCGGCTTATATAGGCACCGGAGGGGCCTAGGGTTGTACAGAGTCGGTTTACAAAGGAAGGAATCTACATATCCGAACCCAAGCTTGCCATCCACGCAAAGGAGAGTCCCATCCGGACACGGGAAGAAGTCTTGTGTCTTGTATCTTCATAGCCCATTAGTCCGGCCCATGTTACATAGTCCGGACGCCCGAGGACCCCTTAATCTAGGACTCCCTCAGCAGCCTTTAGCATCGCGAAGAGCTTGGGAATTTTCTTATCCATCCCTTGCATATTATAGTTCACCACGAAGCTTTTATAGCTTGGTGGCAGTGATTGAAGAACTCTGTCAATGACACTATCATCAGAAAGATTAACTCTCAGCCGAGTCAAGTGGTTGTGGTACCCAGACATTATGAGTATATGTTCACAGACAGAACTATTCTCCTCCATCTTGCAGCTATAGAACTTATTGGAGACTTCATATCTCTCAATTCGGGCATTTGCTTGAAATATTAACTTCAACTCATGGAACATCTCATATGCTCCATGACGTTCAAAACGTCTTTGAAGTCCCGATTCTAAGCCGTAAAGCATGGCACACTGAACTATCGAGTAGTCATCAGCTTTTCTCTGCCAGACGTTCATAACGTCCGGAGTTGCTCCTGCAGCGGGCCTTGCACCTACCCCCCCCCCCCCCCCCCCCCCCCCCCCCCCCCCCCCCCCCCCCCCCCCCCCCCCCCCCCCCCCCCCCCCCCCCCCCCCCCCCCCCCCCCCCCCCCCCCCCCCCCCCCCCCCCCCCCCCCCCCCCCCCCCCCCCCCCCCCCCCCCCCCCCCCCCCCCCCCCCCCCCCCCCCCCCCCCCCCCCCCCCCCCCCCCCCCCCCCCCCCCCCCCCCCCCCCCCCCCCCCCCCCCCCCCCCCCCCCCCCCCCCCCCCCCCCCCCCCCCCCCCCCCCCCCCCCCCCCCCCCCCCCCCCCCCCCCCCCCCCCCCCCCCCCCCCCCCCCCCCCCCCCCCCCCCCCCCCCCCCCCCCCCCCCCCCCCCCCCCCCCCCCCCCCCCCCCCCCCCCCCCCCCCCCCCCCCCCCCCCCCCCCCCCCCCCCCCCCCCCCCCCCCCCCCCCCCCCCCCCCCCCCCCCCCCCCCCCCCCCCCCCCCCCCCCCCCCCCCCCCCCCCCCCCCCCCCCCCCCCCCCCCCCCCCCCCCCCCCCCCCCCCCCCCCCCCCCCCCCCCCCCCCCCCCCCCCCCCCCCCCCCCCCCCCCCCCCCCCCCCCCCCCCCCCCCCCCCCCCCCCCCCCCCCCCCCCCCCCCCCCCCCCCCCCCCCCCCCCCCCCCCCCCCCCCCCCCCCCCCCCCCCCCCCCCCCCCCCCCCCCCCCCCCCCCCCCCCCCCCCCCCCCCCCCCCCCCCCCCCCCCCCCCCCCCCCCCCCCCCCCCCCCCCCCCCCCCCCCCCCCCCCCCCCCCCCCCCCCCCCCCCCCCCCCCCCCCCCCCCCCCCCCCCCCCCCCCCCCCCCCCCCCCCCCCCCCCCCCCCCCCCCCCCCCCCCCCCCCCCCCCCCCCCCCCCCCCCCCCCCCCCCCCCCCCCCCCCCCCCCCCCCCCCCCCCCCCCCCCCCCCCCCCCCCCCCCCCCCCCCCCCCCCCCCCCCCCCCCCCCCCCCCCCCCCCCCCCCCCCCCCCCCCCCCCCCCCCCCCCCCCCCCCCCCCCCCCCCCCCCCCCCCCCCCCCCCCCCCCCCCCCCCCCCCCCCCCCCCCCCCCCCCCCCCCCCCCCCCCCCCCCCCCCCCCCCCCCCCCCCCCCCCCCCCCCCCCCCCCCCCCCCCCCCCCCCCCCCCCCCCCCCCCCCCCCCCCCCCCCCCCCCCCCCCCCCCCCCCCCCCCCCCCCCCCCCCCCCCCCCCCCCCCCCCCCCCCCCCCCCCCCCCCCCCCCCCCCCCCCCCCCCCCCCCCCCCCCCCCCCCCCCCCCCCCCCCCCCCCCCCCCCCCCCCCCCCCCCCCCCCCCCCCCCCCCCCCCCCCCCCCCCCCCCCCCCCCCCCCCCCCCCCCCCCCCCCCCCCCCCCCCCCCCCCCCCCCCCCCCCCCCCCCCCCCCCCCCCCCCCCCCCCCCCCCCCCCCCCCCCCCCCCCCCCCCCCCCCCCCCCCCCCCCCCCCCCCCCCCCCCCCCCCCCCCCCCCCCCCCCCCCCCCCCCCCCCCCCCCCCCCCCCCCCCCCCCCCCCCCCCCCCCCCCCCCCCCCCCCCCCCCCCCCCCCCCCCCCCCCCCCCCCCCCCCCCCCCCCCCCCCCCCCCCCCCCCCCCCCCCCCCCCCCCCCCCCCCCCCCCCCCCCCCCCCCCCCCCCCCCCCCCCCCCCCCCCCCCCCCCCCCCCCCCCCCCCCCCCCCCCCCCCCCCCCCCCCCCCCCCCCCCCCCCCCCCCATCGTCCGGAGTATTGTTTTCTCTCGTGCCGGTATTGCTGTCTTTTCCACGGCATGATTTAGAGCGGTGCCGCTGATGTTGGTGGTTTGGCTGTATCTCAGGAGGTTTATCCTCGACTGGATCTTTCTCGTTATCGCCATTATTCTCTTTGGGAGTATCCACCATGTACACGTCATACGAGGAGGTGCCTGTCCAGCGCCCGGTAAACGGCGGGTTTTGGGCCTGCTCCTCTCTGGCATCGTCGTCCATACCGTCGATGTCTTCGGAGTCATAATCGAGTGTGTCGGTTAAGTCTTCGACAGTGGCAATGAAGTGGGCGGTGGGTGGGAAGCAAAATTCTCCGTCATCAGCCTCCAGTTCAAACCGGATATAATTTGGCTGTGAGTCCCCCGATAAGGAGAGGGTTTTTAATGAGTTTAGCACATCACCCAAAGGTGAGTGCCAGAAGATGTCCGCGGGGCTGAACTCGACGATCGGCGCCCGATCGAGCTCGATGGGCATGGACGCACGCGGTTCGGAACCTGTGGCCGGAGACGAATCCGAGGTTCCGGTAACACAGATCCCGTTCGAGGTTGGGTCTGTGTGCGGCTCCAACGCCGCTGAGTCTGCAGCTTCCGTGGCGGGGTTGAGCTTCTCGTCCTCGGATGGCGCAATCCGCTCCGGATCTAGGACAGAGCAGTTACAGGCGCTACCTCCTGGACATGGTCTGATGACAGATCTAGGTCATGTTCATCGTGGTGGCAGGGAGTGGCTGCCATAGGCTCGAATCCATCTAAGATCAAGTCCCCACGGATATCAG
>JAAAWM010010326.1:0-38808 GCA_036873465.1 Thinopyrum obtusiflorum | reverse complement strand
TGGATGAGTCTATCCTCTGCCACCGTCGGACAAACGCATCTAATGCGCTGCCGACGTGCCCCTCTTGCTTTATTGGGGACGGCGAGGAAGCACGTCCCAGCTGTCGCCGCCTCGCCCGGCTTCGACACGCGTCCGAACTGATGAGGCGTCGGGGCGCCACGTTGGCTGGCTGCTGGGCGGGCGCGGTGGTGGAGCCTTCATGAAGATCTGCATGCCACCACGCAGGTGCTTGCTGGGTCGGTGTAGAAGTCGCTCATCGCCACGCAGGTGCCTGCCCAGCTGGTTGAGCTAGTAGCTGCATGGGGATGGTGGTGAAGTCTTGGCAGGCATGGGCCTGGCTGTGGCCTCGCTGGCGTCCTCGGCAAGGGTCTTGCCGTGGTGTCGTGGTCGTCCCGGCAAGGATCTTTCCTGGGGTCTTGTGGATTTCCTCGGCTAGGATCCTGCCAAGGGTCGTCGTCTTCTGGTCCTCATCTGATCTCATGTATTTATGATCTTGACAAAGATCTGCATGCTACCACGGAGGTGCCTCCCGAGCCTTGGTTCCAATGTAGTTGTTGGCGGCGTTTGGAACCCTTGGGCTCAAGGGTGGCTCGCTCTGCTGGTGTTGGGCAAGTTGCCCCGGCAAGGCTCTTACCAGGGCCGCGGAAGCCGCCCCGGCAAGGGTCTTGCCGGGGTTGTCCGCCTTGCTCCTCTGCTCTTTGTGTCTCTGGCCTTGGCGTTGCCTTGGTTTGGCTTGTGCTCCGGCTTCTCTCCGGCCTCCCTCCTCTGGCCTGCTAAGTGTGGCCGCGGGCGCGGCTCTGACTGCCCGTGCACAAGTAAAGGGGTCAAAAGGAGAGCCCCTACTTTTGTACACCAACACATGTTCACTGCAGATAAAAGTTCTAGCAATTCAAACACCATCCTTTGGAGCTGTGACCCCATTATGTAATTCAAATCAAGACGAAAAATCAAGTAGATCGCACACAGTTTATTATCACCAACCGTGTGAGATGCAGCACAAAATATCTTGGAGCACCGTCGGAGTTTAGTACGCATACGGCTTACGCGAGAAGGTGCGACGGCTACAGTCCACAGTCGGCATGTCAAGCACACTAGCTCGCTCCCCAAATATCATTTCACTGTTCAATCATCGTCGGTGAAAGATGGGGACGTGGACCCATGTCGTGAGGGTAACTTCGGTGGCCCACTCCGGCGAGAGCGCAGCCGCAGCCGCCAGGCGCGTGCTAACAAGCTTCGTGAGGGCGACCGCAATCTGCGTCTGGGCGGCCAAGGCAGCCCAAATGGCCGCTGTTGCTTCTCAGGCGGCGGCAGCAACATATGCCTCAGGGATAGCAACTGGCGAGAGTGGCACAACAGCTGTCCGTTCCGCAGCGGCGGCCTTAGCTCTGATGGAGGCCGCCCACGACCATGTCGAGGCCGCCCATGCCTAGCTTGTGGCGGTCACCGCACAAATCGAACAAAGCTTCTCCGACAACGGTCGGCAACCCACGGCCGAAGAGTTGGCAATCACCGAGAGTGTTCGAGCAACCGTCCATTCCTGCACGGCATACCTTGCCATGACGGAGCCCGCCAAAGCCCAGATTACGGCCGCCCACGCCCAGCTTGTGGCGGCCTATTCCAAAGAGATGGCAGATGCGGATGGCAGGATGCTTGCCGAGTATGGTGCGATGGATGCCATGGAGCCCCTTCCCCAGGAGACCGTCAGGCGCGAGCTGGACATGGAGGCAGCGGCGGAGATCGATGAGCACCAGCCGTAGTAGTACTCTTTGTTTTGTTTAATTAAGAGCACCGGTCTTTAATTTGCTAGAGTAATGTTTAGGTCAGCTAGCTCTGTTTAATTGCTGAACTTGCTCGATTAAGAAGTGTGGGTGTGCTGTAGTCTCCTTTGTGTACCCAAATTATGCAATGACGTGGATGACCACTGTAACCAGGGAGATTCGAACCAAAAAATTTGACGTTCAAACTCATCACACACGGGTTAAGCTATCTGAATCGTTTGTGATGTTCACATATCGTACACAGTTCTGAATAAGGGACCATGTCTGATGACATTTTGCGCGCCAGTTTTTTCGCTGAAGCGATTCCAAATTTTCGGCTTTCGCCGAAATATCTACCTCCCCGCCTCTCCCCCTTACCAAAAGCCACATTTCCCCTGTTTGTACCTTCCTTTCCAAGTTGAAACCTTCACTCCTTGCTTGCAGCGCCGCCTCCTCGTCGGCGACCCTCCTTCACGCTGCTCGGCCTCGTCTATCCAGGCAGGTAATCCACACTCGACCCCCATCCTCCTCCTCCTTCCACCTCCCACATGCCCCGACCACCGGCGCGGCACCTTCCACCCAAATCACCGACCCTTCCACCAAATAAGCGCCGCCCTAAGCCATGGTGCACGCAGTATAGCCAGGATCTCAAGGAGCATTTGGCAGAGGAGAAGCAAATCGCGGCCGCACGCGCGGATGAGGTCGCGATGGCTGCCATTCGTGCCGACCCCAGATCTTGGAGGCGCACCTCGCCGTCGAGGCCACCGTTGATGCCTCGCGCGCCGTCGACGTGACGCGGTTGGCTGCTTTAAACGACAGTTCGTGGCATTTTCTTGAGCCCACCCTTTTAACTGTTTGGTTAATTAGTTGTCGTGTTCAGTTAACTGTTTGGTTCAATTCTGCAAATGTGATGTTCAATTCTTCAGGGTGCAATTTTGTATTGTCTTCCATGTGAGAAATAAATTGAATTTTTCTTTACAAAATACATGAGAAACAAATGCTATATTTCCAAGTTGTCAAGCATGCTTGGTTTGGTTAATGGTCTGATCTTCTAGTATGTTATACATTGTTCAATGTGGTGCTCAGTTAACGTTTGGTTTATTTGTTGTGGTGTTTAGTTAACTGTTTGGTTCAATTCTACAATGCGATGTTCAATTGTTGTGGGTGCATTCTGTTATTGTATACCATGTGAGAAATAAATCAAATTTGGTTGTACTAAATACATGAGAAACAAATACAATTGCTATATTTCCAAGTTGTTAAGCATGCTTAGTTTGGTTAACTGTCTGATCTTCTATTAGGAGTATGTTATATTGTCCAATGTGGTGCTCAGTTAACGTTTGGTTCATTTGTTGTGGTGTTTAGTTAACTGTTTGGTTCAATTCTGCAATGTGATGTTCAATTGTTGTGGGTGCATTCTGTTATTGTATACCATGTGAGGAATAAATTGAATTTGGCTGTACTAAATACATGAGAAACAAATACAATTGCTATATTTCCAAGTTGTTAAGCATGCTTGGTTTCGTTAACTGTCTGATCTTCTATTAGGAGTATGTTATATTGTGCAATGTGGTGCTCAGTTAATGTTTGGTTCGTTTGTTGTGGTGTTTAGTTAACTGTTTGGTTCAATTCTGCAATGCGATGTCCAATTGTCGTGGGTAGAATTTTGTATTGTTGTGCATGTGAGGAATAAATCGAATTTGGCTGCACTTAATACATGGGAAACATATACAAGTGCTATATTTCCTAGTTCTTGATCATGCTTGGTTTGGATAAATGGGTTTTCCATATGGCTTGAATTAATCTGATGAATCTGCAATGTGCTTATTTTTCATCAACGTATTTTACTGATAGCATGCGAACCCTCACTTAACCTGATGACTAACTACCTTATATGTGTTGCAGGGAAACAATGAGAAGCACTAAGGTTTACAATCAAGGTTTGCACATGCATGGTCCTTTGTCTAATAGCACATTATTGTGCAATTGTAGGAACCATTCTAATATTTAGGTTTTTAACAATTTGGTCTTGCACATGTAGGTCCTGCTGTCAGAGGTTTTGACCCACTGTTCGACCCTTTTTTCATATGGGGAAATCAGTTGTCCATGAATATCAGTCAAGTCAAGAAACTCAGAAAGATTGTTAGGATAAAGAAATTAGCGACAAAAAACAACAAGATCTTTGTCTGCACAATGAATAAGACATCAGTTCACTACAGGATGGTACTAACTATTATACCTTGCCTTTTTTATTCCTTTGCCCCATTTCCAATATAGAGAAGATATTTATGCACATCCTTGTTTTCAGGCCTTTCCAAAGCAGTTCACTGATGATTACCTCTCAAAACACCTGTATGGTCAGGAGGCGAGGAAGGTATTCATACAACACCCACGTTTCAATATTGAAGTGTTCCTGAAGAGGACGAAGGATGGACGGTCAATCATCCATAGGCACTGGCCTAAAGTTGCAAAGACCTTCAACATCAATGAAGGCTCAATATTCGCCTTCTGCTTCAGCAGTTTTCCAGATGAGATACATCTGTCTATGTACCGTCTATGATGCTAATTTTGAAAGGTTATAGATGTTGCATGTGAAACTTGGTGCTGGTGCAGTTGTGTAATGGGGTAGCTGAGTGTTGAAGCTATATGATGTTGTACTCTGATGTATTTCAATTATGAAAATGAAATATATTGTGTGCTTAATATGAAATGTCAATTAGATTAATAAATGGATTATTAATAATAGGATAATTAGCCTACTAATTGGGTTTTTCCATTACAAACGGTTATTGAGAAAACACCGTGGGCGATGACCTCAGGCAATGCACACAGTTTCTAGGAATAAACCGTGTTAGATTAATGAACAATCACACACGACATCCTCTTGAAAACTGTTTGTGTTAGGCCACCTGGTGCAAACCTTTACCACATAAAAACTGTGTGTGATGGACAGCCTTTGCCACATAGTTTCTTCTACGCACCGTGTGTGATACATTCAATAATGCAAATGATAAAATTGTTAATACCGTGTGCAATGGAAACGCTATCACAAACGATTTAACGGGGAAAATTGTGTGTGATGTACCTGTGAACAGAAACGTTTTCCTTGGAACGACTGTGTGGGATGTATATACGAACGGAAACGTTTACCTGGGACTGACTGTGTGGGATGAACTTACGACCGGAAACAATTTCGCATGTATAATTGAACTTTTTTACACTATTGTACGTATAACCGTATTTGGTCACTCGCCGGTCGCACACGACCTCATTTTGCCGAGCGTGTGTGCCAGGAGGGCATATCCCCAACGGTTTTTGGGTCATGTGGGAAGGACCCCCCTATCGCAGTCACTCACTAGGCGACGGTTCCAAATGCCGTCGCGGAAAGGGTTAAAAACCGTTTGTATAGCACCGATGCGTACCAGTGGCAATTGCGAGAGCAACTAATTAAAGGATACCCTCTAGGTGGATTTCCAAGCGATCACTTGTGTGAGCACTAGAGAGCTCCATGAAAAGCGACACATCGCTGCCCCGCGTCACACTGGATGCTTCCCTCATCGGGGCATGTTTTTGTTTCTGGTTTCTTATGTTTTTTCAGTTTTATCCCGAGTTTTCGACCGTTTCTTGGTTTTTTGTTCTTTTTTATTTTCATTTTTCCAGATTTTTTTCCGTGTTCTCGTTTTTCAGTTTTCGTCTATCAAGACCGCATGTGTGTTGTGCTCCCACATGGATCACATGTGAGTTTTCACCCCGTGTGGAAAGCATAAGTTAGTTTACTTGGAGAGTGCAGGTGAGCTTCACTCTCACGAGACCACAAATTCACTTGAGACCACGAGTTGCTAAAATTCGGAAGCACATGTAGTTCATTTTGGGAGCACAAATTTTGTCCAAAAAAGGTTCGTCAAAATCTATTGACACGATATCTAGTTGTCAGGAATGCAACAAATGATTCATGATTTGGATACACGGTTCAAGAGATATATCATTTAAAAAGAGTGAATCTACGAAGCAAACTCAAATAAACACACCCATCGTCCTTCGGGTGGGAAGAAATCATAGCAAAACACGCCACTTGTAGAAGATGGAAGTGACCTATGCAAGGGATACCCCACAACATGGGTTTTTTGAGTATTTTCTTTAGAAATGAGTACACTTACGTAGATCGTCCTCAGAGCCACACATGGGTGTATGCATGTACAACAATTATCAAGCCCAAGAAGTTTGATACGTCTCCGAATTATTTTTATTTTTTGATTGATTCATGCCATGATCTTACAAGTTCGACATACTTTTGAGTTTTGTCAATAATTTATATTATTTTTGGGACTAATATATTAATCTAGTGTCCAGTGTTAGTTTTTCCTTTTTTGCATGTTTTTGTATTTCGCAGAAAATTCATATCAAACGAAGTCCAAACGCGATAAATTTTACGGAGATTTTTTATGAAATATATGAGAATTTTTGGCGCAAGAATCAATTCCAGGGGGGCCCATGGACTTCATAAGCTCATGGGGCACCCCCTTAGGGCGCGCCTAGTGAGCTTGTGGCTCCCTCAGAGGTCGGTTGGAGGTTTCCTTCGAGCGCAAGGAAGCTAATATCGGGAAAAAAATCGTGTGAAAATTTTAGCCCGATTGGAGTTACGGATCTCCGGATATTTATGAAACGGCCTTCGGCCAGAAAATTCTAGAGGGGCTCCCACTCTAGAATGAGAGAGAGAGAGAGAGAGAGAGAGAGAGAGAGAGAGAGAGAGAGAGAGAGAGAGATCCACTCTAGAGGGGCTCCCACTCCTCGGGTCCGGGGAGACCAAGGACCAGAGGGGAAATCCTTCTCCCATCTAGGGGGGAGTCCAAGGAAGAAGAATGAGGGGGCTCTGTCCCCTTCTCTCACGGTGGCACCAGAGCGCTGCCGGGAGAACCATCACAACGACGATCCACATCAACAACTTCGCCGCCGTCAACAACAATTTTCTCCCCCTCTATGCAGCAGTATAACCTCTCTATTCCCGCTGTAATCTCTACTTGAATATGATGCTTTATGCTATATATTATTTATCAAATGATGTGTTGCACTTCTATGATGTTTGAGTAGATCCATTTTGTCCTACGGGTTAATTGTGGTATGGCGTGTTTGATATGAGTTGTATGCTATTATGATGATGTCTTATGGTGCCCTCCGTGCCGTGCACACATGTGGGAATTCCCGCTGTAGGGTGTTGCAATATATTCATAATTTGCTTATAGTAGGTTGCGAGAGTGACAAAAGTTTAAATCTGAGTAAGGGGGTCGTTGTGGGAGCAAAGGGGACTTTACACTTAATGCTATGGTTGGGTTTTACCTCAATGATGTTTAGTAGTTATGGATACTTGTTAGAGTTCCAATCATAAGAACATGTGATTCAAGTACGGAAAGTATTAGTGTACGCCTCTCCCTCATAGCATATGATAAGTATCTCTTGTGTCATATTCCATTGTCTATGAACAATCCTTCTCATTGTTCTCCAAAAGCTCTCTACTAAAATAATTAACTTTTTATTATCTTGCAAAGTATTTCTAGTTTTAGTCTTGCTAACTGTAAGTGCATCTAGTGCCCCTTAGTGATTTTGGTGTATTGAAGACTTATAGGTTAAGGGACTAATGCGTTTGTGAGTGTACACAGGTCTATAAGTCTATGAGGAGTTTGATATTTACAAAGTCGACCCCTAAAAATGAATGTCTTTGACTGAAGACTTTGACTTTCTGAAGACTTTGAAAGTGAAGAAATTGGTGTGACCATGAAGACTTGATATTCATGCGAGGAACATGAAGCGTGAAGACTTTTGTTTTCATAGTTTCATTTTCTCTTTCTTGAGTCATAGGAAACACCGTACTGTTAAAGGGGGTCAAGGAAAAACTAAGGAAAAATTTCCAAGTGATGCTCATCTCAAAATCCTACACCTACCAATCCCTTCGAGTGAAGCCATTGGAAATCTCATGCAGTTCAGTCAATTTCTTCAGTGACAGAGACAAAGATCTTCTGGTCTCTGAGGAACTTGTTCTGACTGAGGAGTTAGGAATTCGCCAGTGCGGATTGCCTACAAGTGAGGAACATGATAGCCCTGAGGAATTTGATAGTCAAAATTCCGACCGTTGCTGTGCTACGAGCCAGCTGTCCCAAAATATCTTATCCACCTAACGGTCATATCATTGAAGGGCATTTATGTCTTATCATGTCGGGCTGCTCCCTAGGCTATAAATAGCCGCCCCCTACAACCACTAGCTGGTTGGCTGCTCCGAGAGAAACTGACACTTGTCATTGAGAGCATCCCATCCTCCGAGGACTTTGAGTGAAAATCATCAAGTGAGGAAAACCCAAACCCAAACACCTACAAACCCAAAGTGATTGAGCATCACTGAAGAAATTGTTCCTGTGTGGATCCGATGCTTGTTACCTTTGAAGACTGTGCATCTTCCAGATGGTTAGGCGTCATGGTCTAGAGCATCCAAGAGGAAATTGTGGATCGCCGTGTGACCGAGTTTGTGAAGGTTTGGAAGTCACCTGAAGACTTACCACGAGTGATTGGGTGAGGTCTGTGTGACCTTAGCTCAAGGAGAATACGGTGAGGACTGTGTGTCCGGGACTGTGTGTCCTCAGGTTTAAATACCTAGCCGCTCCAACCAGACGTACAACTGTCACAACAGTTGGAACTGGTCTACCAAATCATTGTCTTCTCCAAGCCAACTGGTTCTATTTCCTCAACCCTTCCATTTCCTCATTACTGTGTTGTGTGCTTGTTCATATCTGTTTGTAGACTTTTGACTGAAGACTTTCTCAATTTCCTCAGTTCAATTTCTTTAGTCTGTTTGTCTTCATCATGTATCCTGTGTTTACGCTTTCTGTACTCTGTGTTTGCTTTTCATTTCATCATGATGATCATGCTTATGTTCTGTTATGTTTGCATCTGAGTACTTATTCTGCTGCAAGTAGTTCTTCGCTCAGGAGTTTCCTCACCCTGAAATTCCTCAGTGAAGAATTCATAAAAATCGCCTATTCACCCCCCTCTAGTCGACTTAACGCACTTTCAATTGGTATCAGAGCAAGGTTCTCCCTTGTTCTGTGTGATTTTGGTTTAACCGCCTGGAGTTTTAGTTATGTCGACCGCAGGTATGAAGACTGTGTCATGCCCCATCTTTGATGGTCATGATTATCACAAGTGGAAGGCCATGATGAAGAAGCGACTCATGGCGATGAACAGCGAGCTGTGGACCGTCACTGAGATTGGTCTTACCGATCTATGCAAGATGGCGGAGGCTGATGACATTCGCAAGTACACACTACTCAACCTCACTGCGAAGGACATCATCTGCTCCTGTCTGTCTCAAAATCAGTTCAGGAACATTATGCATCTCAGCCATGCGAAGCTTATCTGGGACCGACTCTCTGAGGTCTATGAAGGTCATAGATCTGACCGTGATCCCTGGTTTGAGGATTTTATGGTATCGCGCAAGGCTATGACTTTCGAGTCAGAATCATCGTCCTCTGCACCATGCCTTATGGCAAAAAGTGCCAAGGTAACTGAATGCTACCTGTCTGAGTCAAGTGGTGATGAATCTGGTGATGAATTTGGACCCAGCTACACCAATCTTTCTTCCCTTGCCACTAAACAACAAAGAGCTTTGGAAAAAGTTCAAAATATGCTTAATGAGAGCGATGATATGTTGGGTGAAGAAATGGATCACACTAAAACTTTGACTGAAAATCTTCGGAGACTTCAGTCCAAGTTTGATAATTTTCAAAGTCATCATAACACTCTCTTATCTAATCATGAGAAGCTTTCTTAAGAATTTCTTCAAAGAAAGCAAGATCTTGAGAAGCTAAGGGAGAGTTATGAAGATCTTCAGAAGGAGCGTGATTCATTACTAGCTCAACAAATAAGCGCTGCTCAGGAAGAATTTATTCCTCCATGTTTGAAGTGCATTGAACGTGAATCTGCTAATTCTTCACCTGAATGTTCAAATGCTTCAACTGCTACAAATTCTTCACCTGTCTCTGCTATCACTAATTCCTCATCTGAGGATATTGCTAGTATCACTGACAATGCAGGGCTGACGGAATTGTATATGACAGGCATGTACAAAAGCCTCAAAGGGCATCAGGCTCTTTGTGATGTGCTTAAAAAGGGTATTGCTTTTGAGAGGAAACTCAATGCTTATGCAACATACTGGAAGCCTGAGCAGTATCCCAAAACCTCATGGGTTGTTGCGAAGGGACCACTAGTAGATCCATCTACTTTATCTGGCTTTACATGTGAATCTCCTCATTCTTCTGATGAGTCATTTGACTCCAACTATAAACTGTTCAAAAATCAGAATGGTGAAGTATTTGCTAGATATGTTGGCACTAACTGCAGGAACGGTTCCCCTATGAAGAAAATCTGGTTTCCCAAAAGGTGCCTTGAAAGTCTTCAGGTGAATGTCATCATGACACCACCTGTGAAGAATAGGAACCCCAGATCAAATTATTCATATGGACCAAATTCTTCATATGGATCCAAGTCCTCATATGGACCAAACTCCTCACGTGGATCAAATTACTCAAAAGGATCAAAGTCCTCATATGAACATCATTGTGCTAACACTTCTGTTTCACAGGGAAGATCTAAGGGCTATGAATATGAGCATTATTCTTCTAACCATTATGTTCATAAGTCCTCGAAGAATTTCTCTGCTTATTCGTATGCTTACCCTAACTCCTCTTATGTGAAACGAAGTGGACTGGCTTCTATGCCACCGTTCTCTTATGGAGCTCGTAGAATGATGAACTCTTTGCCACCCCTTCAGATGTGGGTGGTGAAGAAAAAGAACTAATCTCTTATGCAGGGTCAGGTCTCCAGACGTACTTAAATGTCTGAAGAATTTGCTGGAGACCTGAAGATGCTTGAAAGGACGCAAGCTAATCATGAAGAAATGAATCTTCATTTCTCACATCCTCATACTGCTTTATCTGTTCTATTGCTTGATGAAATTGATGTCATATTCTTCACTGATGAAGTATATGAGTTCGTAAGCTGCACTAATTCATCTGCAAGATTATCAACCCAAAGCCACTGAGTGGGTTCTCGATAGTGGATGTGCAAATCACATGACTGGTGACAAGAATCTATTGATGGACGCTCCCTTATCTCCATCGCATCTGAAGCATATCACCTACGCTGACAAAGGCAAAAGCAAGGTATTGGGTCTAGGTAAGGTTGTGATCTTAAAGGATCGACACATGGACAAAGTCATGCTTGTTGAGTCCTTAGGATTCAACCTCATGTTAGTCTCAATGCTTTGTGATCTTGATATGGTTGTTATCTTTGGCAAGTATCGTTGTGTTGTGATCATGGAAGCTGACCATTCCAAAGTCTTTGAAGGCTTTAGGAGAGGAGATCTGTATATTGTTGATTTCTCTACAGGACCACAACCAGCTATGTGTCTACTTGCAAAAGCTTCAGAAGGCTGGCTATGGCATCGATGACTTGGTCATGCTGGCATGAGGAACTTGCACATGCTCGCAAAGAAAAAGCATGTCATTGGCATTGAGAATGTCAAATTCCTCAAGGATCACTTGTGCGGAGCCTGTGAAGCTGGAAAGATGACCAAGGCCAAGCATCCAGCAAAGACTATCATGACTACCACTCAACCATTTGAATTGCTTCACATGGATCTCTTTGGACCTAACCATTATTCTGCATTCACCAATGAAGCATCTCTATATGGCTTTGTTATTGTTGATGATTACTCTTGTTACACATGGGTACATATTGTCACTTACAAACGTGAAGTGCAAGAAGTCTTCAAACGATTTTCCTCGAGGGCTTCAACCAACTTTGGTGTGAAGATCAAGCACATCAGAAGTGACAATGGAACCGAGTTCAAGAATACTGGCCTTGTTGACTATCTTGATGAACTTGGTATTACTCATGAGTTATCTGCTCCTTATACTCCTCAGCAGAATGGCGTCGTGGAGCGCAAGAACAGGACTCTTGTTGAGATGGCTCGCACTATGCTTGATGAATACAAGACACCTCGTCACTTCTGGATTGAGGCAATTGATACTGCGTGTCACATCATCAACAGGGTATACCTTCACAAATTCTTCAAGAAGACAGCATATGAACTCCTCACTGACAAGAAACCCAATGTGAGTTATTTCAAAGTCTTCGGTGCTAAATGTTGGATTAGAGATCCTCATCACAATTCTAAATTTGCACCGAAAGCACATGAAGGTTTTATGCTTGGTTACGGAAAGGACTCGCACACCTACAGAGTCTTCAACAACGTTCACCACAAGGTTGTTGAAAACTGTAGATGTGCGGTTCGATGAAACTAATGGCTCGCAAAGAGAGCACCTACCTCCTGTGCTAGATGAATAGTCTCCTGAAGAAACCATCAAGTTCAAGGCTACTGAGGATGTCATTCCTACCGAAGAATCTGCTAAAGAAGTCATTCCGGAACGTGAAGAACATCATGCTGGTGCACCTGAGGAAAATGGTGCTGAAGAAAATGCTGATCCAATTCCTCGTCGCCAACCCGCTCATCCTCGCGTTGCAAATGAAGTGCAGATTGAGAAAATCATCAGCGACATCAATGCACCATGTCCTCTCACACGCTCAAAAGCTTCACATTTGTCTAACTTTTGTGGGCATTTTGCTTTTGTCTCCATCACAGAGCCCACTAAGGTAGATGCAGCATTTCTGGAGCCTGAGTGGATTCAAGCTATGCAAGAAGAATTACACCAATTCGAGCTCAACAATGTCTGGGAACTTGTCAAGCGACCAGACCCTCGCAAGCACAATATCATCGGCACAAAGTGGATCTACCGCAACAAGCAAGATGAAAATGGCCTTGTGGTGAGGAATAAGGCATGACTTGTAGCTCAAGGCTACACACAAGTTGAAGGAATTGATTTCGATGAAACTTTTGCACCTGTTGCTAGACTTGAGGCTATTCGCATATTACTTGCTTATGCTAACCATCATGATATCATCTTATATCAAATGGATGTGAAAAGTGCATTCCTCAATGGTAAGCTTGAGGAAGAAGTATATGTTGCTCAACCCCTAGGTTTTGAAGATCCAAAGCATCCTGACAAAGTCTTCAGACTCAATAAGGCCCTCTATGGCCTCAAGCAGGCCCCTCAGGCGTGGTATGATACTTTGAAGGAATTCCTCATGAAGAAAGGCTTCAAACCCGGTTCACTTGATCCAACTCTTTTAACCAAAACTTATGATGATGAATTATTCGTGTGCCAAATATACGTTGATGATATTATCTTTGGCTGTACTGACCAACGTTACACTGACGAATTTGGTTATATGATGAGGGAGGAATATGAAATGTCTATGATGGGAGAATTGAAATTCTTCTTAGGTCTTCAAATTTGTCAACAGCGCAATGGCATATTCACATCTCAGGAGAAATACCTCAAGGATGTATTGAGGAAATTAGGCATGCAAGATTGCAAAGGCGTCAAAATCCCTATGCCCACAAATGGCCATCTATGCACTGATGAAAATGGTATTGACTTCGATCAAAAGGTATGCCGCTCCATGATTGGTTCTTTATTGTATTTATGTGCATCTAGGCCAGATATTATGCTTAGTGTTTGCATGTGTGCCCGCTTTCAAGCTACACCGAAGGAATCACACCATAAGGCTGTGAAGCATATTCTTCGATATCTAGCTCACACTCCAACACTTGGATTATGGTATCCCAAGGGCTCGGCTTTTGATCTCATTGGATATTCAGACTCTGACTATGCTGGTGATCGTGTGGACCGCAAGTCAACATCAGGCACATGCCATTTCCTCGGACGATCCTTAGTCTGTTGGTCCTTGAAGCAACAGAACTGCGTATCACTGTCTACTGCTGAAGCTGAGTACATTGCTGCTAGTTCGTGCTGTGCTCAATTGCTATGGATGAAGCAAACCCTCAAGGACTACGGCGTCAACGTGAAGAATGTGCCTCTCTACTGTGACAATGAGAGTGCCATAAAAATTGCTCATAACCTAGTTCAGCACTCGAAGACAAAGCACATTCAGATTCGTCATCATTTTCTTCTTGATCATGTGTTGAAGGGCGACATCTCCATCGAGCATGTGAAGACTGAAGAACAACTAGCCGATATCTTCACAAAACCCTTGGATGAGAAGAGATTTAGCAAGTTGCAGTGTGAGCTAAATATCTTAGAATCTTCGAATGTCCTTTGAAAAGGACACACATCCTAACACTTATGCAAAATTGATGACTTAGATGTGCAACACACGAAGTAATGTTTTTCTTCAATCAATGAAGACTAACACTCTAAGTGTGAAGAAATTAACGAAGAATTTGATTCTCAGAGCCCTAAGATAATTGTATGCGGTGTCTGAAATCATCATTCTTACACGGTGGGTCACGCCACCAACAAAAGTTGAAAATCTTCAATTTGAGTTTTTCTTCATTTTGAAATTCCTCAGTTGTTCGTTTTCTTCAACTTTGCATTATCTTCACTGTTTCTGTCGTTTTTCTTCATTGGCTATATATATGTAAGTTTATGTCCTCTACAACATTCACTTATTGCTATTTCTTCAAGTTGCCTTTTTTTTGCTAAGTGAATGTGATCGGACCCTTCCCCCTCTATGCTAAAATCAACCCAGTCTGTTCACAAATTCTTCATGTGCGTTCTATTTGAAACCCATTCAAAATCTTCACTGTGTCCTTGTCAGCTGAAGTATTTGCGAACGAAACTTTAAAATTTTCATATCTGAATTTTCGGCTGTTGCCGCTCAAACTGTTCCACATTCCACGATATATTACCCTATTCACCCATGGTCTCACACGATCTCCACATCTCTGTACGTGGGTGACACATGTCGCACGAATGAGAAGGGTCAGGGGCACGTTCGTCCATTTTCCTCGGGCGAGCGGTTTTTCACCTCGGCTATAAATACCCCTCACCCTCCTTAGACTGTTTTTACTCCGCTCGACCTCACTCCCTCGCTCTAGCTCTCAAAACCTAGCGCCGCCGCTACTTCCATCGTCGCCGGTGAGGAAGAGCTTCGCTGCCTCGACCCCGTCGCCGTCGTACTCGCACCGGCCGCGGATTTCTTCACTCCGCCGTCGCCGTAGCTGTCTTCCTCTGCCAAGTTAGGGCGTGGAAGATCTGAACCGACGAGCTTCAAATCTACTAGTCTCAGTTCGCCGTGTTCTTCGTCAAGGGTAATTAAGTCACTTTTACTGCCCTTGTTGATTCATATGATTTATACAAAATCTTCAAAAGGTGTTTATTCTTCAATCTTCACACTCTAAACACCTCGCACAAACATCTGTTCTTGATCTGTTTCCCTAAGCTACATTTTTCTTCAAGATTCCTCAATTGTGTGGATTTTCAATCTATACAACTCTGGAACCTAAGTCAAAGGACGCTTAGTGAAATTCTTCAAGACACATCTGGTCAAATTCCTCAAACATGTTCTTTTTGCAAAAAACTTCTGAGAACGCATATGACCTCTCCAAATTCTTCGCACCTATACTCTGTTCACAGGTACACATGTCCGCTGCTGAATCACTAGGTTCTCATCAACTTAACTTATTTGCAGCATTCCTCGAAGAAAAGTTGCATACCTCTTTAGAGAATTCTATTGTTCAGATTCCTCAGCTGAAGAAAATGGCTGGCGGCAAGAAACCTCGGAAGGGAGGGAAGAAACTTGAAGTCAACACTGCGTTTGAGATTCCTGATGAAATCTATGCAGGATATTGCACTCCTGATGAGGCCAAACATGGCAAGGAGACCAAGAATGAGTGCAAAGTGCGCATACAGAGGATTGAGAGGAGATGGGCCAGAGAATGGAGGGAGTACAGATATGTCACTCCTAAGTACATGAAGAAATTCACTCTTCACCCTCCATGCCCAAGACCTCCATTGGCACCAGGACAAGAAGCTGATCCTACCAGCCTCAAGCGTGGTGAGGACTATCCTGATGAATGGGCTAAACGGCAAGCCAAGCTAGCCAAAATGGCTAAGGAAGCAGTGAGGAAATTTAATGAAGACTCTGCTGCTGCTGCCACTGCTGAGGTCTCTGCAAGCAAGCCTAAGAAGGCCATGCCTAAGAAGCCCGCTCACAAGCCCAGTGCTTCTTCTGCTTCAATGCCCTCACGGCCAAGCTCCTCAGCAATGCCCTCACAGCCCAGCTCATCAAAGCCCTCACGGCTAATTCCTCAAGCTGCTCCAATTCCTCAAGTTGCAAAACCCTCAGCTCCTCCGGCAAAGTCCTCAGCACCTGTGCATCTCACCTCGTGCCAAAGGACCTCAGGAAAATCTATTGCCTCAGGAGCCTCTGCAAGTTCTTCTGCTCCTCCGCATTCCTCAACAGGCCCCACTTTGCTGAAGACCAAGGCCACTGCTGGACGAGGCACTAGACCAAGTCCTCACAAGAAGCAGGTCGCCTTCCAAGTGCCGCCCGATGAAGACGAAGCTGATGATGAGGAACTTGCTGAAATCATCAGAGATCGACAACAAAGGGCCGCTAGAGCCAAAGGAGGTGAAGTTCCTCTCCTTCTAGATCCAAAGCTGATCCTTGAGTACATTGATCTCTGGCACAAGGACCCCAACACTCCTATGCCCGACTTCAAGCTGACCCCTGGTCAAAGTCACATGCTGACCGCCTTCATAGGCGAAGAAAAATGGAAATTCGAGAAGGCCAGGCAGTTGAAGAAAGCGCAGTACAAATAGGAGCACTATCTGAAGAAAAACGTTGTCAGAATGACAACTGATGAACTTGTGGTTGTTCAGTCTGACATCAAGAATCTGAGTGATGAATTTGATCGCTACTATGCTAACTGGCTTGGAGCCAAAGTCAGATTCATCAATATGACGAAGGGATTCACATCCAATGTTGCTGCCCCAACGCAACATGAATCACCTCAGGCTGAGGCATCTGCTCAGCCTACTGAAGAACATGCCAGCACCGCTGATGAAAATCAGGCTACTGATGAAATTGTTAGTACCAGGGCTGATGACTGCATTCCAGCCGCTGATGAAATTGCCAGGGCAACCACTAGTGTTGCGCCTGAGGATCAAGCCAGGCCAGCTAAAGCTTCAACCGCTGTGCCTGAAGAAACTGACCAAGCCAGGGCAACTGCATCAGTTGTGCCTAAAGTAGTTGCACCAATTTCCTCTGCTCCACCTGCATCCACACCAAGTTCAGTTCTTCCTTCTGCATCAGAAGCGAAGAAAACAAAGGCTGCAGAGCGAGCAGCAGTGAAGAAGAGGAAAGCATCTGCTTCATCAGAATCTTCATCTCTGAAGAAGATGAAGAAATTAACAAGCTCTTTTGAGAATCCTATTGATGCTGTTGAGGGAGTCCTGGACTAAGGGGTCCTCGGGCGTCCGGCCTGTTAGCCATGGGCCGGACTGATGGGCTGTGAAGATATGAAGACCGAAGACTCTCAACGTGTCCGGATGGGACTCTCCTTTGCGTGGAAGGCAAGCTTGATGATCAAATATGAAGATTCCTTTCTCTGTAACCGACTTTGTGTAACCCTAGATCCCTCCGGTGTCTATATAAACTGGAGGGTTAGGTCTATAGGACCGAATACTCATTATCGTAGTCATACAGGCTAGACTTCTAGGGTTTAGCCATTACGATCTCGTGGTAGATCAACTCTTGTAATACTCATATTCATCAAGATCAATCAAGCAGGAAGTAGGGTATTACCTCCATAGAGAGGGCCCGAACCTGGGTAAACATTGTGTCCCCCGTCTCCTGTTACCATCGACCTTAGACGCACAGTTCGGGACCCCCTACCCGAGATCCGCCGGTTTTGACACCGACATTGGTGCTTTCATTGAGAGTTCCGCTGTGGCGTCACAGACAGGATTGATGGCTCGCCTTGTCGTCAAGGACAGCATCACCTCCGGAGGAGCCCTGGCCCCAGGCCAAACCCTCCGGCTGGGTGGTTTTACTATGACCGCCCGATCGGCCGTTAAGCCGATGATGACTTCTCGGGTCATCGAAAATCATTTCCGTATTGATTCTGAATACTCCAAGCAGATGGATCCGGCGGAGTTGTCGTCTTTGAATGAACTCCTAGATCGCATCGCCCCCTTGGGAGTCGCTACAGACTATGATCGGATTGGGCTTAAACCCGATCAGAGAGAAATCAAATCTCCCCCGATCACCCATCAGGTAGCAGTGGTAGAGGAGCAAAACAACAATTCTCCCTCTATATTGAGGACGGACTATGTTCGGATTTCTGAACTTGAAAAACCGGATGCCCATCCACGGAACAACATGCCCTGTCCTCCGAACTTAGAATCGGACGACGGGCCAGAAAAATCAGTTAACATCCAGGAGCCCGAATTATTAAGTTCAGAAATTCTTCAGACTCCGGATCTCAAAGTGGGTCAGGATTCGGATTTAAATCCACCCACCCACCCAAGTGTTAGCGCTCTCATGAGCACACAACAGCAGTCTCAGGAAACGGTCCATCACTTCTGGGCCAGATTCCTCCTTGTCAAAGACAAGATTAAAGATTGCCACGACGAAGACGCGATCTCAGTGTTCTGCAATAATTGCACGGATGAAGGAATCCATAATGCCATCAACCGCCGTCGCATGTCACACTTTTCAGACTTGGCAACCATAGTACAGAAGTACTGCGCCATGGAAAGCGCCTGGAAAACTCAGGCAGCCCGATGGGAACCATTGGCCCCCGCTCAACCCCTTGTTCAGGCGAAAAGGGCGCATCCTCGCAGCACGCCCGGTCCAATAACAAAGAAATATAAGCCCATTACGCGGCACGGAACCGTTCTGGAGGGATGGCTCGACGGGCCGTGCAAAATTCACACAACACCAGATACCATGCCAACCCACAGCCTTAGAGCATGTTGGATACTCCGGCAAGTGGCCAAGAGCGGTGAAGATATCCTCACAAAAAATAGCCCAGAACAGCACCCCCCGGAGGAAGACGACCCCAGAGTATTGACGGTTTTCGAGACCTTTGCCTCAAACAACAGGCGCAAAAGGGCACTCCGCGAACTCGCCGAAGTCTGCCAAATAGCAGCAATAAACCCTTGGAACGACACGGCCATAACTTTCAATGCCGGTGACGAACCAAAATTCAGGACAGTCCGGGCACCAGCCGCCTTGGTCCTCAGTCCAATCGTGGACGGCTGTCGACTCACCAAAGTGCTCATGGACGGCGGCAGTGGACTAAACCTCATCTATGAGGACACACTCAACAAAATGGAAATAGACAGAAGCCGCATCAGGCAAAGCAACACGACCTTCCGAGTAATCATTCCCAGTAGGGAGGCGCGCTGTGCGGGAAAAATCACATTTGACGTGGTATTCGGCACGCCGGAGAATTATCGGTCCAAAGAAATAACCTTCCAGGTGGCCCCTTTCAGCGGTGGATATCACGCCCTATTAGGGCGAGATGCATTTACACGCTTCCAAGCTATACCTCATTATGGGTACATGAAGCTCAAGATGCCCGGGCCTAATGGTATCATCACCTTGCCAGTGATCCGGACATAGCACTCCGCGCCGAAAACAAAACCGCGTCCTTGGCCCTCGAGGCACTGTCTGAAGCCCTAGAGGCCGAAGAACTAAGCGCACTACGCTCGACTGTGGATAGGGACGATGTGATCCTAGACAAACGACCAAAATCCACCTCATTCAAACCAGCAGAAGAAATAGTCAAATTCCAAGTCCACCCAACGGACCCCAAGAAGACAGCATCTATTGGAGCACAACTAGACCCAACGGTTGACGCCGCGCTACGAGAGTTCCTGCGCGAGAACTGGGATATATTCGCCTGGCACCCTTCTGATATGCCAGGAGTCCCGCACGAGATGGCCGAACACAGCCTCAACATATTGAAGGGATATAAACCGGTCAAGCAGACACTGCGGCGTTTTTCCGAACCCAAACGTCAAGCTATGGGGGAAGAGTTAGCCAAGCTAATTGAAGCCAGATTCATTAGAGAAATAAAACACCCAGACTGGCCGGCAAACCTGGTGATGGTGCCAAAGAAGGACAAATCCTGGCGCCTGTGCGTCGATTTCAAAGACCTCAATAAGGCCTGCCCTAAGGATCCCTTCCCTCTCCCCCGCATTGACCAGATCATTGATGCTACCGCAGGACACGATTTACTGTGCTTCCTCGACGCGTATTTCGGATACCATCAAATCAAAATGAAGGAGTCCGACCAAGCCGCAACGGCATTCATTACCCCATATGGGCCATTCTGCTTCAACACAATGCCCTTCGGACTCAAGAACGCCGGGGCAACTTACCAACGCATGATTCAAACATGCCTGGAGAAACAGATCGGCAAGACAGTTGAAGCATACGTGGACGACGTCGTCATCAAAACTAGACACGTCGAGACACTTATAGACGATTTACGTCTCACATTCAGCAACCTCCGTGCATACGACATTAAGCTTAATCCAGAAAAGTGCGTTTTCGGTGTCCTCGCTGGAAAACTGCTGGGCTTCATCGTTTCCAATAGAGGAATTGAAGCAAATCCAGCCAAAATCCAGGCTTTGTCACAATTGGCTACGCCAACGGACCTTAAACAGGTCCAAAAACTCGTCGGTTGTGTGGCAGCGCTAAGCCGCTTTATCTCCAGATTGGGAGAAAAGGCATTGCCACTCTATCGCCTTCTTCGGCGCACCGATCACTTCGAATGGATGAATGCGGCAACAGCCGGACTGGAAGAAATAAAAGCCCTCCTAGCGAGCAACCCAATCCTGGCCGCGCCGAACGTCGGCAAACCCATGTTATTATACATATCAGCCACACAACAGGTGGTGAGTGCCGTGCTCGTCGTCGAACGAGAACAGGACGGACACAAGTTCCCGCTTTAGAAGCTAGTATATTACGTATCCACTGTCCTCACACCATGCAAATCCCGGTACCCTCACTATCAAAAGATAGCATACGCGGTCTTTATGGCATCCCGGAAGCTACGACACTACTTCCAGGAGTGTTTGATCATGGTGGCCTCTGAAGTACCACTCAATGATATAATAAACAACCGCGATGCTACGGGCCGGATCGCCAAATGGGCCATTGAGCTCCTTCCATTTGACATAACATACAAACCACGTCGAGCCATTAAATCCCAAGTACTGGCTGACTTCGTCGCCGAATGGACAGAGGCCGAACTCCCTAAAGAGTACGCCGAATGGACAGATGTATTTTGATGGTTCCAAAATGCTGGCAGGGCTAGGAGCGGGCGTCGTTTTAATGTCCCCCACTGGAGACGTCGTCCAGTACGTACTCCAAATATTATACACAAACTCCAATAATGCAGCCGAATACGAGGCCTTATTGCATGGCCTTCGGATGGCTGTCTCCATGGGCATACAACACCTAGAAGTGCGCAGGGACTCAAACCTCGCAATATCTCAGATAAATGGAGATTTTGATGCCAAAGATCCGAAGTTGGCGGCTTACCGCAACGCCGTTCTCAAAATATCAGCTCGGTTCGAGGGGCTCGAGTTTCATCATGTGGCTCGAGAAAGCAATCAAGCGGCGGATGTCCTCGCTCGCATCGGCGCAAAGCGTGACCCCGTCCCAGCTAACATCTTTCTGGAGAGGCTCTTCAAGCCATCCGTGGTGTGGCAAGGGGAGAGCGGCAGTACCAGTCCGGATCCGATTATAACTCCAGATTCCGAACACACCGATATCATCGGGGGACTCAGCCACCGAAAATACACCGTCGGCCCATCTTATCATGGCAGTCATTGCCGCATGGACCGAACCCTTCTTGGCCTACCTTAATAGGCGAGAACTCCCTGAGGATCAGAATGAGGCTCGCCGCATTGTCCGGCGCTCGAAAGCCTACAAGGTCCACGAAGGAGAACTCTACAAGAAAAGTACCACCGGAGTACTTCAGAGATGTATCTCTGAAGAGGAGGGACGGCAGCTCCTGGCCGAAATTCATGCCGGCCTTGGCGGGCACCACGCCGCGGCTCGGGCCCTTGTAAGCAAGGCCTTCCATACATGTTTCTATTGGCCGACGGCCCGAGCAGATGCTCAGGACCTTGTCCAACGCTGCGTCGGATGCCAGCTTTTCGCCAACCAAAGCCATATGCCGCCCACCGCTCTACAAACAATCCCCATCACTTGGCCTTTTGCGGTCTGGGGGCTTGATATGGTCGGACCCCTTAAAGGAGGAAGCCATAAGAAAAAATACCTGTTGGTCATGGTAGATAAATTCACTAAGTGGATAGAGGCCAAACCGGTCAAAACGGCCGAGGCCGGGCCAGTGATAGATTTCATATCCGGTGTTGTGCACCGTTATGGTGTTCCACACAGCATCATCACCGATAACGGCTCCAATTTCACAGCCGACGAAGTAAAAACCTGGTGTGCTAATCTGGGCATTAAACTCGATTACGCCTCCATCTATCACCCACAAACAAATGGTCAAGTCAAACGAGCCAATGGTCTTATTATGAGCGGCATTAAACCCAGACTAGTGCGGTCTTTGAAAGAATCAGACAAGCATTGGGTGGAGGAGCTCGACTCCGTACTCTGGGGGCTGTGGACCACGCCCAATCGCACTACCAGATATACACCTTTTTTCATGGTGTACGGCGCAGAGGCTGTGCTACCCTGCGACATTATTCATGACTCACCCCGAGTGTGCATGTACGAAGAGAGAGAGGCCGTGCTTGATCGGCAGGACAGCTTAGATGCCCTGGAGGAGGAGCGCGATGTCGCAAAGGCCCGTTCCACATTTTATCAACAGCAGGCTCGAAGATATCAAAGCAGAGAAGTACGGGCCAAGACTTATAATGTTGGCGAACTAGTTCTACGCTTACCGGAGAAGAAAAAGGACAAACTCAAGCCCAAGTGGGAGGGTCCCTTCATCATCGATGAAGTTCTCACCGGAGGAGCGTACCGCCTGCGCGATGCCTCAGACAATCGCTTAGAGCCGAACCCATGGAACGCGGCCAGACTCCGAAGATTCTACGCCTAGCGCCAAACTCTTTGTTCGTCTCCTTCTCCCTCTGGTTTCCATTATTTTCCTCCCTTTTTCGCTTTTCTTTTTTAGCCTTAAAGCTTTTGTGTGGCTCAACCGCGCACTTGTGACGTATACATCTTCAAACATGTACGCCCTTTATACCTGGGGGCTTCTTGAGCAGAAGCTTGCTATTATTATTCCGAGCATCAAGCTCATAACATATGCGTTTTTCTTTCCATATGTACCTTTTCTTCGCCATTATATGCATCGATATGACTTAAGTTTTGGCCAAGCTGGGTTGCCTGGCTCCTGTGCTTATGCCCTACGTTCCCGTTAGTTCGGCTAGGGCATAAAGGGAGCACCTCTGCGATTGTTACTACCGGGTCATCCGGATGTGTAGCTCAGACTGGGTGAAGCCGAAAGCTAGCGTTCTTAAGGGAATATTTGGTTGGTGAACTAAAGATGTTCTTGCACTCACTCCGTCGTGAACCCCCAGAAGTTATATATACTGCGATTTTTCAATCACGGTTCGGACATGCACGTTAACGCATGTACACCCAGGGAAAGGAACCCTTAACGGAACTATTCTCTCTGGAAAATGTTTCTTACAATTTCAATGTAATATAACATAACTAGCCGGATACTTGTCTGTTCAAGCAACTATGACCCCTACGCCTGGTTTCCATGCATACCCCGGTCTACTCGGCCGCTCTGGTATTCGGAAACACTCCGCACCCTCGGGTCCAGAGGTCGAAGCGAAAAGGTCTGCCATGACAAGCGTTTTACAATTCAGCTAGAGTTACATAGGCCAAGGAAAGTACATAGTCATTTAAGACTCAAAAACTTCCTGTTCTATGCCGTCCAGTAGGCTGTCCAATTTGCAATCCTGCTGGGAATACTTGGCGGCTACTTCTACTTGGTTATATACCAAACTCACGGGAATTTCCTTCCCATCTGACCCTAGAGGCCCGACCCGGGCCATATGATTCGGATCAAGCTTGGTATACCATGTTTTCACCATGGCCCAGCCTTCTGTTGCACCTTCTCGGCAGGCTGATATTTTCCATAATCGGAAACGCCGTCGCGCTCCCTTGAATAGCTGTACAAGCTTTACCATACTTCCTGGGGGGATGGCCATAAGGCCTTGGCAACACTTCGCATCGCCTGCCGTGCTTGCTCGTGCATTTGCGACAGCTCTTGTAGCAGATCGCCCGAAGATCCGGACATCTCTTCCTTGGGACGGCCAGTCAGCATACCTACAGACATAACTCTATCAGTTCCTTTCCTTGCCGAATTACACGGTGGTAAGTTTGAACACATACTAAATATGCTGCCTCGCAGCCTCTTATTTTCCTTCATGAAGTCGGCTAGCTGGGCCCGCACATCCTTCAGCTCTTCACCCAGCTGGGTCTTGGAATCCTGGAGTTGGTTCTTCTCATCAATGACCTATTTCAGCACACGTTCGCCCGCAACATGTAGCCTTTTGGCTTCTTGTTCATTCGCTTGCGCGACTTCCAGTGCCTCCTTGAGTTCCTCTGATAATCATGTCATGGTATATGCAACACTGTTAGCATTAATGGCATATAATTATATTTTCTCGATGGAGGGGAATTTTACCAGGTGACGCCTTCTTGGATTTCTCCAGTTCGGCGGTAACAGCAGTTAGCTGTGTCTGGCACCTTTTTAGCTCTTGGGCTAGCAGGTCGTTCTTCTCCATAAGAACCTGGTTATACAATGATCCTTAAATCAGTTGTACCAACTACTTTAAGTCTCGGGGGCTATTGGCATATGGTCACCATATCTTGGACACAGTAAATTTACCTGCACATCTTTTAAATGTTGCTCTGTGGCTCTGCCAAGCCCAGTTCGAGCAGCTCGGATGTATGCATCAGCCGAGCTGAAGGCATTGAACGCCTCTTCCGAGAAGCGAGGGTCGCATAAAACGGCCCTCTGGTGCCGATGATTCATGGCACTCTCCACTTCCGAGTTGGTGACGGACATTTCTTCTGAGCCCACAGCCGAAGGACAGTCCGGCGCCACTCCCATATCGGTCCTCGTTTCCTCGGCTAGGACTGGATCCCGGCTGTTGGGAGTATATCCGGCCGGATCCCTGGACACGGTCCGGTGAACTCTTTTCCTGATACAGGATGAACATGCAAGTCTCAGTTGGATGCGACTGCTAAAAACATATTTGCAAACCCATACCTCTTTGATGAGGGCCCGATCGTGTCTTCGTTTTCCTTCCTCTTCGAAGGCTTGCCTGATGTAGGAGCCGCTCTCTTTGGCATCGCTCCTGGGGTAACGCGGCACATCGAACGCCTCCCCTTTGGAGCATGAGACAGTGCGGTGGGTGAGGCGGAATGAGGGAGCCCTTGCGGGGAAGATGTCTCCTAATTACTTACATGGGAGGCGGGAAGAAGACCAGGGTAGTCGGCGATGATGGCCACTTCCGTGCCATCGTAGCTCGCCTGGTAAAACATCCCATCCGCGAGCGTCACGAATATATCTGGATCCTCCTCGAATCCAGGGTCAAGGTCCCGGTTGTGGTCCTCTGACTGGGGGGCAGGGCTGTAAAGCCCCTCGGAGACCTTTTGCCAGTGCTATAATAAACAGGCGGATTACAAATTCATTAAAGATGACTTGAGGGGGGGAGTAAGTAGAGCAGAGGGGTTGAGACTTACCCAGCTAGGTGGATCGTACATGGAATATCCATCTCTGCGCTTGATATGAAGGAATTCCTCCTCCTCCCCTTTGAACAGTTCGGCCAATATTTTGGCCAGAGTGGCGGGGGTGTCCAGACCCTTCCTGCCGCAGCGGGAGGCATCATCTTCCCCATTATAGTGCCACATGGGAAGCCCTCGATATTGGAGTGGCTGAACTCCCCGCACTATGGAAGTCGCCATTACCTCAACTATTGATAATCCGGACTGGGCGAGCATCTTTATCTTACCCATGAGTTGACGAACTTCCGCACTATCATCCTCCTCAAGACTCCGGGGGCGCCAGCTGTGGCGTTTCCTTAACGGAACGCTTTTGAACTCGGGAAGGCCCCTCCGAACTGGGTCTGGAAGTGCGACGTCCTCAATATAGAACCATTCGGACGGCCATTCTTCGGATGCCTTCCTTGGTGTGCCGGATAGGTATCCGGTCTCGGCGATGCGCCATATTTCGGCTCCGCCCACTTTGAATATTGATCCCTCGTGGTTGCGCGGGATGAGACAGAATAACTTTCTCCACAATTCAAAATGGGCCTCACAACCCAGGAATAACTCGCAAAGGGCAACGTAACCCACGATGTGCAGGATGGAGGCCGGCGTGAAGTTGTGCAGTTGGAGACCATAATACTCCAGAAGCCCGCGAAGGAATGGATGAATTGGAAATCCGACACCTCTCAGCAGATAAGGGACAAGGCACACTCATTCCCCCCGGATGGATTGGGGAAATCTTCAGCCTGAGCCCCGCCGTTGAAGACGGTCAATCCTGCTCGAACAGGGACCAAATCCGCAGGAGGAAGAAATCCCTGCGTTTGCAGCTTCTCCAGCTAACCATGGGATACAAAGCACCTCTCCCACTCGCCTTTTTCTGGGCCGCAGGGACAGGAAGAGGAGCTAGGAGCGCTGGCCATGTTGGAATGGTCTTTCCTGGCAAATCTCTGAGGATTTTTCCGCGTGGTGCCTAATGGATCTGAGATCCGATCCCTTAAATAGATGCTCTTTTTTCATGACTGGGGTGTTATGTGCAAAAATGCCCTGACCTCTCGTATTCGCCTGACACATGGAAGCCGAAGTTGTGGATACACAGAAGATGTGGAGTGCAACATTAAATGGAACGCTGAATACATCTCGTTGAAGTCATCGGAGGAGGAACCCGCCTTGCAATGCCGAAGACTATCTGCGCGCCGGACACATCGTCATTGAAAGCCTGGTTCGGGGGCTACTGAGGGAGTCTTGGACTAAGGGGTCCTCGGGCGTTCGGCCTGTTAGCCATGGGCCGGACTGATGGGCTGTGAAGATATGAAGACCGAAGACTCTCAACGTGTCCAGATGGGACTCTCCTTTGCGTGGAAGGCAAGCTTGACGATCAAATATGAAGATTCCTTTCTCTGTAACCGACTTTGTGTAACCCTAGATCCCTCCGGTGTCTATATAAACCGGAGGGTTAGGTCTATAGGACCGAATACTCATTATCGTAGTCATACAGGCTAGACTTCTAGGGTTTAGCCATTACGATCTCGTGGTAGATCAACTCTTGTAATACTCATATTCATCAAGATCAATCAAGCAGGAAGTAGGGTATTACCTCCATAGAGAGGGCCCGAACCTGGGTAAACATTGTGTCCCCCGTCTCCTGTTACCATCGACCTTAGACGCACAGTTCGGGACCCCCTACCCGAGATCCGCCGGTTTTGACACTGACAACTGTTCCCATCTCAAGCATGCCATCAAAGGAAGTCATTCCTTTTGGTGAAGAATATGAGATCCCAAGCGGATCTGATGAAGACATTCCTTCTGCTGCTTCTTCAGAGCAGTTGGATGAAGAAATTGAAGTGGATAATATCCCTTCAACCCCAGTTGTTTCCTCGCCAGTGCCTCAGTTCACAGCTGAAGAGGCAGGCATTGAAGAACTAAGTGAAGAAGATGAAGACGTGGACATTGGGTGCACCACGCCTGTGATGAATGATGACTTTTGGGAAAGTCAGCACCCCAACTCTCCTTTGTTCACGCCACTGCAACAAATCCCTCAGTCCCCAGTGCACACTGAAGTTCAAATGGGCTCTAAAGAACCTCGCACCACTCCGTCCGTTCCTGAAGAAATTCCAGCCACTAGTGCTGATGAACATGCTGCTGAAGAAATGAAGACCCGGGCTGCAACTGAAGCTGAAACTAATATACCTCAACCTGTGGTTCCTGAGAATGTGATTCCTGAGGCTGTGATGCTATTGACTGATACTCCTCAGCCCAAGCCGAAGAATCCCTTCTCTAAGAAGCAAATCTTCAAGGCTGATGACTTCTTCCATGAGCATGTGTTCTTCACAGATTACAACCCATATGACTCTGCTCGTCTTAGAAGGAAGCGCTTCTGGACTGCCAGCCAAGCAAACTTCTATCTTCACTGCTTTTTGATAAGGACAAAGTCTTCGACCATGAGCATATGGGGGGGGGGGGGGGGGGGGGGGGGGGGGCATTTTTTTGCTAAGTTACAACACTCGTTCTTTTGAAGACTTTGTTGGATCGAGTTGTAAACTTAAACCCGATGGTGGTCTGGTACTTTCGCTAAGTTCTTGACTCTGCTCGTCTTAGAAGGAAGCGCTTCTGGACTGCCAGCCAAGCAAACTTCTATCTTCACTGCTTTTTGATAAGGACAAAGTCTTCGACCATGAGCATATTCCTCACGTGGACATGGAATCACTGCCTTGCTTCACGCCAGTCCTCAGTGTTCTTCACAATGCTGGACTGCTCAACTTCTGCACCGATATCTGTGATTGGAATGAAGAGCTAATTCTTTAGTTCTATGCAATGCTGCACATCACAGGAAATGCTGAAGATGTGAACTCTTGGGTGTTGGACTGGATGACAGAAAACACTCATTTCAAAGCACCGGCCTCTGAATTGCTTCATGCCCTGCCTGTCAGTCCTCCCCTTGAAGGTGCTCATTGTATATATCATGAACCTGAGCTTACAGATCACATATGCAAGTGTTGATGAAGCCGCTGAAGCCCGGTCAAGCCCCAAGGACCAAATTCCTTGTGAAGGAATTGCTGTATGTGCCACGGACTGTTTATCACATCTTGACCAAGACTTTGAGTCCAATCAAAGGCCACGACTCTAATGAAGAAGGGGTCATTGGTATCATGAAGAATCTGCTATTCAACATCATTCATGGCGTTCCTGTCAACTACCATGATTTCTTCATGAGGACTCTGGCCAATGTTGCATTATCTCCATTTGAATTGAAGCCTTACGCTCCCTGGATTATGAGATTCCTCAGATCAAGGTCTTCAATCAATTACAAGGCTGACACTCTCAACCATGGCAGCTACTTGCCCCCCATTGAAGTCCTCAAGCGGACATTTTCCTCAGCTGACGAAAAGGGCAAGGCCACTGCTGTTATTGATGAAGGCATTCGTCCATTGGATGGTCAGTTCCGCAAAGCTGCATCTTACTCCATCAATGATGACTCTGCCGCCAATGCCTCAAAGCAAAATCCTCAAGGCACAGCTCCAAGAGTGATGACTGATCGTGAGCTTCTCCTCAGTCTTCACCAGAAGGTCGATCATAACCACAAATGGGTAAAAAGGCAGTTTGGTTCAATTCTTCACAACATGACTGCTACACACAATACAGTGAAGAAAAACCATTACTACCTCCATGAAGTCTTTGGTCGCACCTGGGCTGTTATGTTTCATCTTTATGGTGAAGAAGATCTGAAGCAAATGGGTCTCAAGCAGGACTTTGACTGGTCTCAACCACCAGCGAAGAAATTCAAGAAAGTCAAAGTTCCTTCATTGGTGGCCAGCTCATATTCTTCATCACGCGACACTGATGAGCATGAAGATTTGGACGACACTGCGGCAGGCCCTACTTCAACAACCGACCCCAACAACGCTGGCGCTCCTCCATCGACATGATATTCTTAAGGGGCGTTAGTCCTCATTTTTCGTCCCTTTTGGTCATTCGATGACAAAGGGGGAGAAATTTGAGTTAGTCTTCAAGCGGGTCTATATATGGGCATTTTTTTGCTAAGTTACAACACTCGTTCTTTTGAAGACTTTGTTGGATCGAGTTGTAAACTTAAACCCGATGGTGGTCTGGTACTTTCGCTAAGTTCTTCTGCATGCTATTTCCTCATATATGTTAATGCACGCATGCTAAATTACATCAGTCACCATATTTCATCATGCATTTCAAATTCTTCATATCATATGTTAAATGCGTGTATGAATTACAAGATATAGGGGGAGATGGGGGGGGGGGGGGGGGGGGGGGGGGGGGGGGGGGGGGGGGGGGGGGGGGGGGGGGGGGGGGGGGGGGGGGGGGGGGGGGGGGGGGGGGGGGGGGGGGGGGGGGGGGGGGGGGGGGGGGGGGGGGGGGGGGGGGGGGGGGGGGGGGGGGGGGGGGGGGGGGGGGGGGGGGGGGGGGGGGGGGGGGGGGGGGGGGGGGGGGGGGGGGGGGGGGGGGGGGGGGGGGGGGGGGGGGGGGGGGGGGGGGGGGGGGGGGGGGGGGGGGGGGGGGGGGGGGGGGGGGGGGGGGGGGGGGGGGGGGGGGGGGGGGGGGGGGGGGGGGGGGGGGGGGGGGGGGGGGGGGGGGGGGGGGGGGGGGGGGGGGGGGGGGGGGGGGGGGGGGGGGGGGGGGGGGGGGGGGGGGGGGGGGGGGGGGGGGGGGGGGGGGGGGGGGGGGGGGGGGGGGGGGGGGGGGGGGGGGGGGGGGGGGGGGGGGGGGGGGGGGGGGGGGGGGGGGGGGGGGGGGGGGGGGGGGGGGGGGGGGGGGGGGGGGGGGGGGGGGGGGGGGGGGGGGGGGGGGGGGGGGGGGGGGGGGGGGGGGGGGGGGGGGGGGGGGGGGGGGGGGGGGGGGGGGGGGGGGGGGGGGGGGGGGGGGGGGGGGGGGGGGGGGGGGGGGGGGGGGGGGGGGGGGGGGGGGGGGGGGGGGGGGGGGGGGGGGGGGGGGGGGGGGGGGGGGGGGGGGGGGGGGGGGGGGGGGGGGGGGGGGGGGGGGGGGGGGGGGGGGGGGGGGGGGGGGGGGGGGGGGGGGGGGGGGGGGGGGGGGGGGGGGGGGGGGGGGGGGGGGGGGGGGGGGGGGGGGGGGGGGGGGGGGGGGGGGGGGGGGGGGGGGGGGGGGGGGGGGGGGGGGGGGGGGGGGGGGGGGGGGGGGGGGGGGGGGGGGGGGGGGGGGGGGGGGGGGGGGGGGGGGGGGGGGGGGGGGGGGGGGGGGGGGGGGGGGGGGGGGGGGGGGGGGGGGGGGGGGGATTGGGCGAGGTCTGTGTGACCTTAGCTCAAGGAGAATACGGTGAGGACTGTGTGTCCTCAGGTTTAAATACCTAGCCGCTCCAACCAGACGTACAACTGTCATAGCTGTTGGAACTGGTCTACCAAATCATTGTCTTCCCCAAGCCAACTGGTTCTATTTCCTCAACCCTTCCATTTCCTCATTACTGTGTTGTGTGCTTGTTCATATTTGTTTGAAGACTTTTGACTGAAGACTTTCTCAATTTCCTCAGTTCAATTTCTTCAGTCTGTTTGTCTTCATCTTGTATCCCATGTTTACGCTTTCTGTACTCTGTGTTTGCTTTTCATTTCATCATGAAGATCATGCTTATGTTCTGTTCTGTTTGCATCTGAGTACTTATTCCACTGCAAGTAGTTCTTCGCTCAGGAATTTCCTCACCCTGAAATTCCTCAGTGAAGAATTCATAAAAATCGCCTATTCACCCCCCTCTAGTCGACTTAACGCACTTTCACTAACTAGTTTTATTTCTTATTATCTTGCTAACTATTTGAGAGAATATTAGTTCTACCTTTAGCTCCTCGTTGGGTTCGACACTCTTACTTATCGAAAAGTCTACAAACGATTCCCTATACTTGTGGGTAATCAAAGTTGTGGTGGTTTTGTCGGCCGTGTGTTGGTGGTGGTTGGTGGCGGCGAGTTCCTCTTGCATACTTCCATGTGGCTCAGTCGAGGATGGTCGGCAAGCTTGCAGGCTGCACGGACGTTGGATTTGGTGAACTTTGAGCGAAGGCCTAGCTCGACCTCGGTTGATACCGATGTCTCGGCATCTTAATACGTCGTTACCTTCTTGGAGGCGTTGTTGTGGAGTCCCTTCACTTCCCTCGTCATCTCAGCTCGGGCTCTCCGGATGAAAACTTGAGTTTTGACCTTGGTCGGAGCAGGTGTCCATGGGTCTTCTTTGGCACTTCCTCCTTGTGGCGATGTCTTGGAGGTCTTGTCCTTCGTCGGTTATCGTTGGCTTATGTGTCATTGGAGTTTGGTCATCGCCCTGTGATACATCCATTTTGCTTCATGTTTTATTACTGTTATTTATAATGTTTTTATCCATAATAATGCTTTTTGGAGTAATTCTAATGCCTTTTCTCCCATAATTTGCAAGGTACCCACCAAGAGGGAGAATTCCGACAGCTGAAAATCTGGACCTGGAAAAGCTACATCAGGCTACCTATTCCGCACAACTCCAAACAAGCTGAAACTTCACGGAGATTTTTTATGGAATATTTAAGAATTATTGGAGCAAATAACTACCAGAGGGGGCCCACCAGGTGGGCACAACCCACCTGGGTGCACCAGGGAGCCCAAGCGCGCCCTGGTGGGTTGTGCTCACCCAGGCCCACCTCCGGTGCCCATCTTCTGGTATATAGGTCAATTTGACCTAGAAAAAATGAGAAGAGGACTTTCGGGATGGAGCGCCGCCATCTCGAGGTGGAACTTGGGCAGGGGCACTTTTGCCCTCCGGCGAAGCGATTCCGCCGGGGGAACTTCCCTCCCGGAGGGGGAAATCATCGTCCTCATCATCACCAACAACTCTCCCATCTTGGGGAGGGCAATCTCCATCAACATCTTCAACAACACCATCTCATCTCTTGTGTTCAATCTTGTTACCGGAACTATAGATTGGTGCTTGTGGGTGACTAGTAGTGTTGATTACATCTTGTAGTTGATTACTATATGGTTTATTTGGGGGGGGGGGGGGGGGGGGGGGGGGGGGGGGGGGGGGGGGGGGGGGGGGGGGGGGGGGGGGGGGGGGGGGGGGGGGGGGGGGGGGGGGGGGGGGGGGGGGGGGGGGGGGGGGGGGGGGGGGGGGGGGGGGGGGGGGGGGGGGGGGGGGGGGGGGGGGGGGGGGGGGGGGGGGGGGGGGGGGGGGGGGGGGGGGGGGGGGGGGGGGGGGGGGGGGGGGGGGGGGGGGGGGGGGGGGGGGGGGGGGGGGGGGGGGGGGGGGGGGGGGGGGGGGGGGGGGGGGGGGGGGGGGGGGGGGGGGGGGGGGGGGGGGGGGGGGGGGGGGGGGGGGGGGGGGGGGGGGGGGGGGGGGGGGGGGGGGGGGGGGGGGGGGGGGGGGGGGGGGGGGGGGGGGGGGGGGGGGGGGGGGGGGGGGGGGGGGGGGGGGGGGGGGGGGGGGGGGGGGGGGGGGGGGGGGGGGGGGGGGGGGGGGGGGGGGGGGGGGGGGGGGGGGGGGGGGGGGGGGGGGGGGGGGGGGGGGGGGGGGGGGGGGGGGGGGGGGGGGGGGGGGGGGGGGGGGGGGGGGGGGGGGGGGGGGGGGGGGGGGGGGGGGGGGGGGGGGGGGGGGGGGGGGGGGGGGGGGGGGGGGGGGGGGGGGGGGGGGGGGGGGGGGGGGGGGGGGGGGGGGGGGGGGGGGGGGGGGGGGGGGGGGGGGGGGGGGGGGGGGGGGGGGGGGGGGGGGGGGGGGGGGGGGGGGGGGGGGGGGGGGGGGGGGGGGGGGGGGGGGGGGGGGGGGGGGGGGGGGGGGGGGGGGGGGGGGGGGGGGGGGGGGGGGGGGGGGGGGGGGGGGGGGGGGGGGGGGGGGGGGGGGGGGGGGGGGGGGGGGGGGGGGGGGGGGGGGGGGGGGGGGGGGGGGGGGGGGGGGGGGGGGGGGGGGGGGGGGGGGGGGGGGGGGGGGGGGGGGGGGGGGGGGGGGGGGGGGGGGGGGGGGGGGGGGGGGGGGGGGGGGGGGGGGGGGGGGGGGGGGGGGGGGGGGGGGGGGGGGGGGGGGGGGGGGGGGGGGGGGGGGGGGGGGGGGGGGGGGGGGGGGGGGGGGGGGGGGGGGGGGGGGGGGGGGGGGGGGGGGGGGGGGGGGGGTATATATTGGCCTCGTGAAGGAGAGAGTATCGCTCTAGCTTGGGGGAGGCTTAAGTCAATGTTATATTCATGCCCCTATCATAAGCTCTCAAGAGAAATTATTATCCAGATTTTTTATGCTCGGCTTTCTCGTAATGATCAAACCATGCTTGATACTTCTTGTGCTGGTTCTTTTAGGAAGAAGACTATTGAATTTCGGTGGGATCTTTTGGAAAGAATTAAACACAACTCTGAAGATTGGGAACTCGACGAAGGTAAAGAGTCAGGTATTAAACTTAAGTATGATTGTGTTAAATCTTTCATGGATACCGATGCTTTTCAAAATTTTAGCACTAAATATGGACTTGACTCTGAGATAGTAGCCTCCTTTTGTGAATCATTTGCTACTCATGTTGAACTCCCTAAAGAGAAGTGGTTTAAATATCACCCACCTATTAAAGAAGAAATTAAAGAACCAGTACCAGTTAAAGAAGAAACTATACTTTATAATGTTGATCCAGTTGTTCCTTCTGCTTATATAGAGAAGCCACCCTTTCCTGTTAGGATAAAGGAACATGCTAAAGTTTCAACTGTAGTTAATAAAAGCTATATTAGAACACCTAAACCTGATGAACAAATCAAAGTAGAAGCTAGCATAGCTATGGTTAAAGATCTCTTAGAAGAAGATATAGATGGGCATGTTATTTACTTTTGTGAAGAAGCTGCTAGAATTGTCAAACCTGATAAAAAAAGATAAACATAGACCTGTTGTTGGCATGCCTGTCATCTCAGTTAAAATAGGAGATCACTGTTATCATGGTTTATGTGACATAGGTGCTAGTGTGAGTGTTGTTCCTTACACTTTATATCAAGAAATTATGAAAGACATAGCACCTGCAGAGATAGAAGACATAGATGTTACTATTAAACTTTCTAATAGAGACACCATATCACCAATTGGGATTGTTAGAGATGTTGAAGTCTTGTGTGGGAAAATAAAATACCCTACTAATTTCCTTGTTCTTGGTTCCCCACAAGATGACTTATGTCCCATTATTTTTGGTAGACCTTTCTTGAACACAGTTAATGCTAAGATAGATTGTAAGAAACAAATTGTCGGTGTTAGTTTTGGTGATGAGTCTCATGAGTTTAATTTTTCCAAGTTTAGTAGAAAGCTTCGTGAAAAAGAATTGCCAAGTAAGGATGAATTAATTGGTCTTGCTTCTATTGCTGTACCACCTACTGATCCTTTAGAACAATATTTGCTAGACCATGAAAATGATTTACATATGCATGAAAGAAATGAAATAGCTAATTTTTTTGAACAACGTCCTCTACTTAAACACAATTTGCCTATTGAAACTCTAGGAGGTCCACCTCCACCTAAAGGTGATCCTGTGTTTGAATTAAAACAATTGCCAGACACTTTGAAATATGCATATCTTGATGAAAAGAAGATATATCCTGTTATTATTAGTGCTAACCTTTTAGAACATGAAGAAGAAAGATTATTGAAAGTTCTAAGGAAGCATCGAGCTGCTATTGGATATACTCTTGACGATTTAAAGGGCATTAGTCCCACTCTATGTCACCACAAAATTAATATGGTACCTGATGCTAAACCCGTTGTTGATCACCAACGTCGGTTAAATCCGAAGATGAAAGAAGTGGTAAGAACAGAAATATTAAAACTTCTGGAAGCAGGTATAATCTATCCTATAGCTGATAGTAGATGGGTAAGCCATGTTCTTTGTGTTCCTAAGAAAGGAGGTATAATTGTTGTTCCTATTGATAAGAATGAGCTTATCCCACAAAGAATTGTTATAGGCTATAGAATGGTAATTGATTTTAGAAAATTAAACAAAGCAACTAGAAAAGATCATTACCCTTTGCCTTTTATTGATCAAATGCTTGAAAGATTATCTAAGCACACACACTTTTGCTTCCTTGATGGATATTCTATTTTTTCACAAATACATGTTTCTCAACCTGATCAAGAAAAGACCACTTTTACTTGTCCTTTTGGAACCTATGCTTATAGACGTATGCCTTTTGGTTTATGTAATGCACCTGCTACCTTTCAAAGATGTATGACTGCTATATTCTCTGACTTTTGTGAAAAGATTGTTGATGTTTTCATGGATGACTTTTCTGTTTATGGGAAGTCTTTTGATGATTGTTTAAGCAATCTTGAGCGAGTCTTGCAGAGATGTGAACAAACAAATCTTGTCTTGAATTGGGAGAAGTGCCACTTTATGGTTAATGAAGGCATTGTCTTGGGTCATAAAATTTCTGAAAGAGGTATTGAAGTGGACCAAGCTAAGGTTGATGCCCCCCCCCCCCCCCCCCCCCCCCCCCCCCCCCCCCCCCCCCCCCCCCCCCCCCCCCCCCCCCCCCCCCCCCCCCCCCCCCCCCCCCCCCCCCCCCCCCCCCCCCCCCCCCCCCCCCCCCCCCCCCCCCCCCCCCCCCCCCCCCCCCCCCCCCCCCCCCCCCCCCCCCCCCCCCCCCCCCCCCCCCCCCCCCCCCCCCCCCCCCCCCCCCCCCCCCCCCCCCCCCCCCCCCCCCCCCCCCCCCCCCCCCCCCCCCCCCCCCCCCCCCCCCCCCCCCCCCCCCCCCCCCCCCCCCCCCCCCCCCCCCCCCCCCCCCCCCCCCCCCCCCCCCCCCCCCCCCCCCCCCCCCCCCCCCCCCCCCCCCCCCCCCCCCCCCCCCCCCCCCCCCCCCCCCCCCCCCCCCCCCCCCCCCCCCCCCCCCCCCCCCCCCCCCCCCCCCCCCCCCCCCCCCCCCCCCCCCCCCCCCCCCCCCCCCCCCCCCCCCCCCCCCCCCCCCCCCCCCCCCCCCCCCCCCCCCCCCCCCCCCCCCCCCCCCCCCCCCCCCCCCCCCCCCCCCCCCCCCCCCCCCCCCCCCCCCCCCCCCCCCCCCCCCCCCCCCCCCCCCCCCCCCCCCCCCCCCCCCCCCCCCCCCCCCCCCCCCCCCCCCCCCCCCCCCCCCCCCCCCCCCCCCCCCCCCCCCCCCCCCCCCCCCCCCCCCCCCCCCCCCCCCCCCCCCCCCCCCCCCCCCCCCCCCCCCCCCCCCCCCCCCCCCCCCCCCCCCCCCCCCCCCCCCCCCCCCCCCCCCCCCCCCCCCCCCCCCCCCCCCCCCCCCCCCCCCCCCCCCCCCCCCCCCCCCCCCCCCCCCCCCCCCCCCCCCCCCCCCCCCCCCCCCCCCCCCCCCCCCCCCCCCCCCCCCCCCCCCCCCCCCCCCCCCCCCCCCCCCCCCCCCCCCCCCCCCCCCCCCCCCCCCCCCCCCCCCCCCCCCCCCCCCCCCCCCCCCCCCCCCCCCCCCCCCCCCCCCCCCCCCCCCCCCCCCCCCCCCCCCCCCCCCCCCCCCCCCCCCCCCCCCCCCCCCCCCCCCCCCCCCCCCCCCCCCCCCCCCCCCCCCCCCCCCCCCCCCCCCCCCCCCCCCCCCCCCCCCCCCCCCCCCCCCCCCCCCCCCCCCCCCCCCCCCCCCCCCCCCCCCCCCCCCCCCCCCCCCCCCCCCCCCCCCCCCCCCCCCCCCCCCCCCCCCCCCCCCCCCCCCCCCCCCCCCCCCCCCCCCCCCCCCCCCCCCCCCCCCCCCCCCCCCCCCCCCCCCCCCCCCCCCCCCCCCCCCCCCCCCCCCCCCCCCCCCCCCCCCCCCCCCCCCCCCCCCCCCCCCCCCCCCCCCCCCCCCCCCCCCCCCCCCCCCCCCCCCCCCCCCCCCCCCCCCCCCCCCCCCCCCCCCCCCCCCCCCCCCCCCCCCCCCCCCCCCCCCCCCCCCCCCCCCCCCCCCCCCCCCCCCCCCCCCCCCCCCCCCCCCCCCCCCCCCCCCCCCCCCCCCCCCCCCCCCCCCCCCCCCCCCCCCCCCCCCCCCCCCCCCCCCCCCCCCCCCCCCCCCCCCCCCCCCCCCCCCCCCCCCCCCCCCCCCCCCCCCCCCCCCCCCCCCCCCCCCCCCCCCCCCCCCCCCCCCCCCCCCCCCCCCCCCCCCCCCCCCCCCCCCCCCCCCCCCCCCCCCCCCCCCCCCCCCCCCCCCCCCCCCCCCCCCCCCCCCCCCCCCCCCCCCCCCCCCCCCCCCCCCCCCCCCCCCCCCCCCCCCCCCCCCCCCCCCCCCCCCCCCCCCCCCCCCCCCCCCCCCCCCCCCCCCCCCCCCCCCCCCCCCCCCCCCCCCCCCCCCCCCCCCCCCCCCCCCCCCCCCCCCCCCCCCCCCCCCCCCCCCCCCCCCCCCCCCCCCCCCCCCCCCCCCCCCCCCCCCCCCCCCCCCCCCCCCCCCCCCCCCCCCCCCCCCCCCCCCCCCCCCCCCCCCCCCCCCCCCCCCCCCCCCCCCCCCCCCCCCCCCCCCCCCCCCCCCCCCCCCCCCCCCCCCCCCCCCCCCCCCCCCTATATATATAAAATTCCGATCACGATGAACTAGATGCATAGGATAATTTTTTTGGTGGAACTCCAATTTCAAACGATTCCAATTCCAAGATCCGATATCATCGCATAGCCTATACCATGCCAATGCTTTCCCCTTCAAAGATAAAGGGAAAACCTTTTTCATCACTACATCTCCGGGTAAACCTGCAAGCTTAAATAATCCACAAATTTGTTCTACATATATCAAGTGCATATCAGGATGTTTGGTTCCATCTCCTACATAAGGATTAGCTAGCAGTTGTTCTATCATACCTGAAGGAATTTCATATTCAATATTTTCAGTAGGTGCAGTAGGTTGAGTGGTAGCTAATTGTGGTTCCGGACGAGGTGAATATACCCCGAACAAACCCCTCAAAGGATTGTTTTCCATAGTAACAAGTGACAATAAATTTCAGCACACTATATAAATGTTTCCTTACCAAATTCCACTTACCAAAGGCGCTTCACTCCCCGGCAATGGCGCCAGAAAATAGCCTTGATGACCCACAAGTATAGGGGATCAATTGTAGCTCTTTTCGATAAGTAAGAGTGTCGAACCCAACGAGGAGCAAAAGGAAATGACAAGTGGTTTTCAGCAAGGTAATGTCTGCAAGTGCTGAAATTGTAAGTAGCGGACTAGTTTGATAGTAAGATAATTTGTAACGAGCAAGTAACGGTAGCAGTAACAAAAGTGCAGCAAGGTATCCCAATCCTTTTGAGGCAAAGGACAGGCCAAAACGGTCTCTTATGATAAGCAAAGCGTTCTTGAGAGTACACGGGAATTTCATCTAGTCACTTTCATCATGTTGGTTTAATTTGTGTTCGCTACTTTGATAATTTGATATATGGGTGGACCGGTGCTTAGGTGTTGTTCTTACTTGAACAAACCTCCTACTTAT
>JAAAWM010010325.1:15000-38752 GCA_036873465.1 Thinopyrum obtusiflorum | reverse complement strand
CGTCTCTTTCTTTGCACGGGACTGTGATGATTCTGCCGCTTCCTGGCATCTTGAGGACATTGTAGCCGTGATGGGTCACCGCCATGAACTTGGCCAGGGCTGGATACCCGAGGATGGCATTGTATGGCAGACGGTTGTGTGCGACGTCGAAGTCGATGAGCTCGGTGCGGTAGTTGTTGCGTTATCCGAAGGTGACGGGAAGGCGGACCTACCCGATCGGGGTAGTGGAGCCGTCGGTCACTCCTGAGAAAGGCTTGGTGGGCTGAAGCTGGTCATACGACACTTGGAGGTTGTCGAACGTGTCGATGGATAGGACGTTGAGCCCCGCGCTGGTGACTTGCACGTTGCTGATGACTGGTGAACAAAGCATCGGGAGGGCGCCAGTGGTAGCCGCGCACTTGAGCTGATCTGCCGAGCTGAACGTGATGGCGCACTTGGACCATCTGAGCGAGCGCGTGGCCTCGAGCTTGGGGAGGACTGCATTCACTTCCCGAGCAAACTGTTTGAAGATACGCTGCGAGGCTGGGGCCTGAGCTCCGCCCAGGATGTAGGCGATAGCACGCGGCTCCTGGAAGCCCCCAGCCCCCTCGTCATGATGGTGGTCGTCATTCCTTCTTGGTGGTGGTGATAGTGGAGGAAGACCGGCGTTGCCCTGAGGTCGATCTTCACGAGGCTGATCCCTCCAGGCGCCCTCGTGAGGCTGATCTGGCCAGCGGTCCTCACGAGGCCGGTCGCGCCACTCCTGGCGCGGGCCACGGTCATCCCAGCGTCCGCCACCACGTCCTCCTCTTCGGCCGTAGCCCCGGTCGTTGCGCTCGGGGCGTCGACCGAAGCGTCCTTCTCGAATGGCTCTGAGCTCTTGACAGTCGCTGGTGTTGTGGCTATGTAGGTTGTGGAATGCGCAGAATGGTCGGCTGCTCTTGGATGACTCGGGCTGGTCTCTGCCGCACTTGGTGTCTGGCTCCGCCGCGAGCACGGCTGCTCCCTTGCGCTTCACGTCCTTGGCCTTGGCCTTCTTCTCCTCCAGGTCCGTAGCCGGGAGCTCGAGGAGGGAGAGGCGCCCCTCCTCAGCTCTTGCGCACTTGGTCGCCAGGTTGAACAGCTCTGGAGACGTGCAAGCTCCTCGTGGATGGCGAGCTGCTCCTTCATCTTGACATCGCGGACGCCATCAAAGAACGCGGAGATGATGGCCTCGTCCGTCAACTTGGGAATCTTGAGGCGAACGTTGTTGAAGCGCTGGATGTACTTCTGGAGGGTCTCTCCTGGTTGTTGCTTGATGCGGCGCAGGTCACCCGCGGCCGATGGGCGGTCGCGAGTGCCCTGGAAGTTGGCAACGAAACGGTCGCGCATCTCGTTCCAGGAGGAGATCGAGCCTCGAGGCAGGTTCAGGAGCCAGGAGCGAGCACCATCCTTGAGAGCCATGGGGAACCAGTTCGCCATGACTTTCTCATCACCGTTGGCCGCCTCGATGCTCAGCTCGTAGAGCTGCAGGAACTCCGCGGGGTCGGGGGTGCCGTCGTAGCGAGGAGGCAGATCCGGCTTGAACTTGCCTGGCCAGGCGACGCTATGCAGCTCGGGGTGAAGGCGCGGCAGCCGGCCGTGGTCACCGGGGCCCGTCTTGGAGGTGGGGCTTGGTCTTGGCGCCCGCGTGCCACCATGGCAAGCGGCGCGGGGCCCTGCCGCAGCAAGCGATCCTGACGTGGTGGTGCGGGGAGTGGTGGAGCATTTTCTTGCGGTCGAGGGACCTCTTGACAGCTTCTTTCTTCACGCGCGGGCGCTGGACGCGGTGGGTCACGCCGCGGAGCCGCGCGCCTTGGCGCCAAGGCGCCGTCTTGGTGCAGAGGTGGTGGAGGTGCTCCGTGAGCTACGTCGCCCGTAGCTGGCGGTGGACAAGGCAGCGAGAGGGACGGTACAGGGGAGCCCCCTGCGGCGCTGACGAGCTCGGTGATGCGGTCCAGCCAGTCCTCGTAGAGGTCGTGGACTGGGCGGTAGCGCAGGAGCTCGTGCGCCATGAGGAGCGCGGCCCGCGCGTCCGTGGGAGTGCGACGAGCGTGAGACGACAAACCAGCGGGAGTCAGCGACGGAGTGGCGGTGCGGCCGTCCTGCCGCACCGAGGGGTGCAACGAGGATGCTTGCTGCTCGTTCCCTGCCGGGCCAGTGGCGGTGTTGGCGGCAGGCGACAGAGAACGACGGGGTGGCCCGCCGACGGGAGCCGTCTGAGCAACGCGGGTGGCGAGGGCAGCCCAGCGCTCGGCGCGAGCGCGGCGTGCGTCCGCCATGGAGACGATGAAGCGACGGGACGCGGAGCGACGGAAGGGAAGCTTCGGTGCACCCCTACCTGGCGCGCCAAATGTCGGATCACGGGTTCCGGCAAAACCCTCAAGGTTCGAATACTGGGGTGCGCACGAAGATCTCCCCCTACCGATCCATGTCCTAGCTTCGCTAAGATCTCGAGGGCTAACTCTACGAACTCGCAACACAAGGGACACAAGATTTATACTGGTCCGGGCCACCGCTGTGGTGTAATACCCTATTCCAGTGTGTGGTGGTGGATTGCCGCTTGGGCTGAGGATGAACAGTTACAAGGGGAAGAATAGCCTCCTGAGGTTGAGGTGTTCTTGTGCTCGGTGTGTGGCTAGGGATTGGCTAAAGATCAGATACCTCCTACTGTGGTGGCTAGTCCTATTTATAGAGGCCCTGGTCCTCTCCCCAAATATTGAGCGGGAAGGGAGCCAACAACGGCCAATTTGAAAGGGGACAGCTAGTACAGGTTATCCTGACAAAAGCAGTCTTCACCTGCAAAAAGGCTCTGGTGGTGACGCCGCCTTGGGCTCCATGGTGACCTCCGTCTTGCCGTCCTGCTGGTCTTGGTCTCGTAGCACCGATATGGAAACCTTTGCTTGACGCCTCGGTACTCCGCGCCTACGCTTTCCTCCCTTGCACCAAAGGGGAAACAAGGACACTGTGCGCGCTGGCGCCCGCCTGGCGCCCACCTGGTCTCGATCGTCATGGCTCACGTCACGAGAACCTCGTGAGGTTTGCCTTGCCTTGAACTCTCCGCCCCTCACGAGCCTGTAATACCCTATTCCAGTGTGTGGTGGTGGATTGCCGCCCCCCCCCCCCCCCCCCCCCCCCCCCCCCCCCCCCCCCCCCCCCCCCCCCCCCCCCCCCCCCCCCCCCCCCCCCCCCCCCCCCCCCCCCCCCCCCCCCCCCCCCCCCCCCCCCCCCCCCCCCCCCCCCCCCCCCCCCCCCCCCCCCCCCCCCCCCCCCCCCCCCCCCCCCCCCCCCCCCCCCCCCCCCCCCCCCCCCCCCCCCCCCCCCCCCCCCCCCCCCCCCCCCCCCCCCCCCCCCCCCCCCCCCCCCCCCCCCCCCCCCCCCCCCCCCCCCCCCCCCCCCCCCCCCCCCCCCCCCCCCCCCCCCCCCCCCCCCCCCCCCCCCCCCCCCCCCCCCCCCCCCCCCCCCCCCCCCCCCCCCCCCCCCCCCCCCCCCCCCCCCCCCCCCCCCCCCCCCCCCCCCCCCCCCCGGGCCCGCTCGCAGAGCCACGCCATGGGCCGCAGGCAGGCAAGTCTGGGGACCCCCGTTCCCAGAACGCCGACAGGAAAGTGCATCCGCCACAACATTTTCCTTACCTTTAATATACTTGATGACATACAGAAATGACTCAATAAACTCACTCCATTTAGCATGACGCTTGTTCAACTTAGTTTGACCCTTAAGATATTTAAGCATTTCATGGTCGGTATGGATGATAAATTCATGAGGGCGAAGGTAATGTTCCCATTCATGCAAAACTCGCACTAAAGCATATAGCTCTTTGTCATAGATGGGGTAATTGAGTTGCACTCTGGAAAGTTTCTCACTAAAGTATGCTATGGGGCGCTTCTCTTGCGTTAACACACCTCCTATGCCATTACCACTAGCATTGCAATGAATTTCAAAAGGTTTGTCAGAGTTCGGTAATGCAAGCACGGGAGCATGAGTAAGAAAATTCTTAAGCTCATTGAATGCGCTATCTTGTGATGGTCCCCAAACAAAGGGTGGATTCTTCTTGCTCAAAGCATGTAAAGGAGATGCAATAGTGCTAAAATCCTTCACAAATCTATGGTAGAAACCAGCTAAACCAAGAAAACTACGCACTTGTTGCAAATTGGTTGGTCGGGGCCAACTTTTAATAGCATTGATCTTAGATTCATCAACATGAACACCCTTTGAAGATACTACAAAACCCAAGAAAACAAGCGTATCAACGCCAAAAAGGCATTTTTTCCATATTAGCATAAAGACACTCTTTTCAAAGAGTTTGTAGCACGGTGCAAAGGTGGGTGACATGCTCTTTGAGAGATTTGCTAAAAACAAGGATATCGTCGAAGTAGACCACAACAAACTCACCAATATAAGGGCGAAACACATAATGCATAAGACGCATGAAAGTACCGGGTGCTTCGGATAAATCCATAGGCATGACTAACCACTCATACAAACCAAACTTAGTTTTGAAAGCGGTTTTCCATTGATCACCCTCTTGTATGCGGATTTGATAGTAACCACTTTTGAGATCGATTTTGGAAAAAATAATGGCACCGCTAAGCTCATCAAGCATATCATCAAGGCGTGGAATGGGGTACCTATAGCGAACGGTGATAGCATTGATAGGTCTACAATCGGAACACATGCGAAAGCTACCGTCTCTTTTTGGCACAAGAATGATCGGTACGGCACAAGGACTCAAACTTTCACGCACATGTCCATGATCTATGAGATGCTTTACTTGCCTTTGTATTTCTTTGGTTTCTTCGTGGTTGACCCGGTAGGGAGCCTTGTTTGGAAGTGGCACTCCGGGGATGAGGTCGATGCGGTGCTCGATGCCTCGTAGTGGAGGTAGACCCGGAGGTAGCTCGTCGGGGAAAACATCTTGGAATTCCTGCAATAGAGAAGATAACACTAGAGGTAGATCGTGAGAGGTGTTAGCTTTTGGTGCTTCGTCCTTGCACAAAAGGACATAGTGCATAACACTTGATGGGTTCTCACACACTTCTCTCATCTCACGTTTGGTGGCAAATAGGACTAAGTTCTTCTTGTCGCTCATCGTGGAGGCACTCAATTTGGGCTTGTGGCGCTCATCCCCTTTTTGGTGGCTCGCTCTCTCACTACTCTCTCCACGATGGGTGGCTTGCTTGTCGGCGATCACTTGGCTTGGAGACATAGGTCGTAGCACATACTCCTTTCCTTTCATCTTGAAGCTATAATGATTTGTACGCCCGTTGTGGATGACACGTCGGTCGAATTGCCATGGCCGTCCAAGAAGGAGGTGGCACACGGTCATCGGAAGGACGTCACACTCCAAAGTGTCTTCGTAAGCTCCGATCTTGAAAGAAGCTTGTACTCTATGCTCGACTTGGATGGTACCGGTGTCGCTTAGCCATTGAACCTTGTATGGGTGCGGGTGCTTCATCTTGACCAATTGAAGCTTGGAGCATAGTTCTTCACTTGCGAGGTTATGGCAACTTCCTCCATCGATGATGACCTTGACGGACCATCCATTGATGCCGGCCTTGGTGTGGAAGATGTGGCATCGTTGGTCTTTGTCTTGTTGAAGTTGAAGAGTCAAGACCTTGGAGACAACAAGAGCGGGGCTCGAATCTTCGTCACAAAAGACTTGATCATCTTCAACTTCGTTGTTCACTTGCTGGTGCATGGCCACTTGCTCAAGGGCTTCCATTTCTCCTTCACTCATTGAGTCATAGGTTCCGTCGTCGTTGAGGATCATGGTGCACTTGTTTGTACACTCGAAGGACTTGTGGCCTCAGCCGCCGCATGTGAAGCATTTGAAGGAACTTGTCTTGATGGTCTCATCGGTTGGGGTAGATGATGATGAAGCTTTTGGCTTGAAGTTGCTTGAAGTAGGAGGACGACTTGAGGTTGTCGAAGTTTTTCTTGTAACTTGACTTGTCGCCGTTGCTTGTAGATGGCTTGGTTGAGGTAGACGGTGTTGGAGTTGTTGAAGCTTGAATGTTGGAGAAACCATAGGACTTGGATGGGAACTTGGCATATTTGAGGTCATCTTGCACTTGGCGTTCCGCTTTGGTAGCTTGATGCACTAGCTCGATGAGGTTCGAGTATGGTTGGAAGTCGGCGGTCTTCTTGATAGGATGATTGAGTCCATTCGAGAAACGTGCCATAGTTTGCTCATCATCTTCCGTGACATTGGCTCTTATCATGGCAATATCCATTTCCTTGTAGTACTCTTCAACGCTCTTGGTTCCTTGCTTGAGTAGTTGGAGTTTCTTGAAGAGGTCGCGGTTGTAGTAGTTAGGCACAAAATGCGCTCTCATGACATCCTTCATTTGCGCCCAAGTAGTGATGGGTGGTTCTCCTCTTGCCTCTCGGCGCTCAATGACTTGTTCCCACCAAATGAGGACGTAATCTTGGAATTCGAGGGATGCCATCGCTATCTTCTTCTCTTCTTCATAGTTGTGCAAGCGGAAGATTTTGTCAACCTTCAATGCCCATGATATGTACTCTTCGGGATCATTGCTTTCGGTGAACTTGGGCATGGTGAACTTTAGCTTGCCGTATCGTTGCTCTTCATTGTGTTGGGGTCGGGGATGATGACGCCCATGTCGTTGAGGATTGACAATCTCATGTTGCTCTTGGCGAGGAGGGTTGTCGACCTCATGTTGCTCTTGTCTTGGAGGATTTCCATTGTCGTGTTGCTCTTGTTGAACTTGATGTTCTTGGTGAGCTTGTGGAGGAGCTTGTCGAGCTTGACGAGGAACTTGAGGAACTTGACGATGCACACATGATTGATAAATCCTTTCTTGAACTTCATCGCGAAGTGCTTCTTCGTGTAGACGAGCTTGTCGGCCTCGGTTGGCTACGACTCGACTTGAATCTCCAAGGGCATGTTGCGCCTCAAGTCCTTGAGCTTCACGTAGTTGTTGTTCTTGATGTTGTGCCACGGAGTCTTGTGCATCTTGATGTTGTCGCGCTCATTCCTCTTGTTCTTGTTGCCGTTGGCGTTGCCGTTCTTGTGCTTGCGCGAAAGTAGCTTGGTTTTGACGGTGTCGATGCTCTTGAGAGTCGGTGTCGTGTAGAGGATTGCGGTTTGCTTGACGATCTTGACGCGCGGCACGACGAAGAGTGTTCGATGTCGGGGTACTTGAGCCGGAGATAGTGTCGTCAGAGTGTCGACTCGAGCGGCTCCGTCTTGAGTAGGATGAAGTGGTAGAAGAGCGGTTGACCAACAAGTCACGAATCTCGTCCATTCTTGCATCATTCTCGTGTTTGTGTTCATCGAGCTTGTTGTCGAAGTAGTCTCTTGTACGTTGCTCTAAGAGTCGCAGGTCGGTGGCGAGGTTGTCGATGCGGTCGCTCATCGCTAGTTGCTCTTCATGCAAAGCTCGTTGTCTACCAAATAGGTGTAGCTTGGTGACGTAGTTGTTCGGGTCGTCGTCTTGCTCAAGGAAGAGTGGGTTGGTAGAAGTACTTGGCCTATCCATCATTCCAAACGAAAATATGTAAGTGGGAGAAAGAGAAGAACTTATACCAAATGTACCTTGACCGATGTTGAAAATGGATCAATGATCACTCCAATGTGGAACAAGGAAATAGCATAATCGGTACCAATTCTTGTCGGTTTCTCACACCTACACAAGTAAAAGCTTATGGCGGAGCTCGGTTAGGATGGTGGCACAAAATTTGATGCAATTGTAAGTGAGACTCAATAATGTTGGAAAAGATTCGCAAATTTGCAAATGCAACAAGTAGACCAATAGCAAAATGTGGTACACGGAAACACACACGCAAATAGATAGGTGGGGTCGTGCAACCAAGGGATGAGCCAAAATGTGGAGTCCATGAAAATGCTCTTGTCGCACAACACTAGAGAGACGCTAGCACGATTGCACAATAGGCGGATACGAACTTGTGCACAACCTACTAAGCAAAAATGCAACGACTTCTACCCCAAGTATGCTATATGTATGGTATTCTGATGATATGATCCAAGATGATCGAGTATGACAATCTTAATGTTGTATGATGCTATGGTTCTTGCTTATAAGCTCTTTGCTTATCTTTCCTTTTTGCTTAAAAGCTTGTTTGGCTCTTTGTTGTTTGAGCTCTTTTCTCATGCAATGCTTCACGAACCAAGATAGCAATTGTGTATGCGATGACAACTTTCTGACACAAGAGATGATACCAAGATATGCAACACAATGATATGGTATGTATGCTATGGGAAGTATGATCACTAATGTGCACAAGTCACGTTGCCGGCAATACTCAAAGGCTAGTCTCGATAGGTAAGTGACGCAAAAGTAAGGCTATGGGGTTATCAATGCAAATGCAAGAAAGTATGATGATATCACGATATCAAGATGAGGTTGATACCAAAATGATGTAGCCGTTCGTAGTAGTCCTTGGCGAAGATGAGCGGTGGTGATGTTGATGTCAAACCGTACCTAGATAGCCGAAACACAATAGGATACGGTTAACCACAACTCAAATTCTCAAAGCAAAAAACTTGACAAAATTGTCGGAGTTGGTAGCGGGAAGGCTATGGTGGTGCTATGCGGAAGTGGTGGTGGTATGCGGAAGTGTATGTGGGCACCGGGACAAAATTGGGCGAAAGTTAGGCGGGAAACGGGGCGGTGGATGGAAGTGCTGCTGTCAGGGGCCGGATGTCCGGGCTGAGGGCCGGATGTCCGGGCTCTGGATCCGTGGACGAACTCGATGAACACCGCGCGGAGAGGTCAAATCCGGGGCAAAATTTGGAAGATTTAGTGGATGGAAATTGGGGAAAAGATGTGGGAAAGCTAGATCTGCCTGCAACACACGAAATCCGCGGATCAAATCCAACAAAACTTCATCACACCAACAAATCACAAAAAAAAATTGGGGCTATTTTTGTGGGGCAATTTCCAAATTAGGAACAAAATCAACAAAACTAGGCTAGAAAACAAAAAGAGGGGGCTCCAAAATCATGATCAACGTGGCTCATGATACCAAGATGATGTAGGGTGGAACCCTATGCGGCCGATCTTTCACGAAAGGAGCGGATCCCAACTAAGAACACGAAGAACACGAGGGGAAAACGAGGGAAAACACAAGAGGAACTCTCAAAACCAACAAGATATAGTCACACATATGCTAGATCCTCGAAACACAAGGGGAGATACACGATCCAAAGTCAACAATGGACGATACAAAAGGTAACCGGTTCTTCTCCGTAAGGAGGTCTTGATGGGCCACCCAAGAGGGGGTCTTGAATCCAACGTGGATCGTCTCCGTAGAGGGGCCGCGGTCTCTCTCGTGGAGCAGATCCGTATGGATGAGCAATGCTCTATCTCACATATGAGCTAAACCAATGCTAACCCTAGAAAGAGGGAGATGGGAGAGTATATATAGTCTAGGTGGGCGAAGGGGTACACGGGCCTCGGCCCTTACACTGTGCGCAGACAGGGGAGGCCGGATGTCCGGGCGACGGGCCGGAGGTCCGGGCCTTCACGAGGTGCCGGATGTCTGGGCTGGAGGGGCCGGATGTCCGGGCTGGCGGTGCTGGACTGGATGCTCTCTGGATAGGTGGGGTCCAGATGTCCAGGCGAGGGGCCGGATGTCCGGGAGCTCGGGACAGGCCGGATGTCCGGGCTGAAGTGATTCAGCTTCGGGTACGTTTTGTGACGGGCACCGGATTTCCGGGCGGAGGCCGGATGTCCGGGCTGAGGTCGGATGTCCGGGGCCTGCAGGCTTGGCCGCTGGCTCCTTGGCGCTGGTGGCGTTTCCAGGGGCCGGATGTTCGGGGTCCTTGCCGGATGTTCGGGTCCTGGGAGTTGCACTTGACTCCTTCCGTTGGTTCTCCTCGTCCATGAACTTGGCGGCTTGTTCGTCTTCATGAGCATCTCCGGGAGGGTCCTCTTGACACCTAATCATGCATAGCATATCGGACTTAGCTAGTAGCCATGTCTCAAGTGGATCATATGTGATATCACTAAGGAAGGAAGTCACCTCATTCTCGAGAGCTCTAGCTCATGCTCGTGTCATAGGTCCTCTTGGCTCTTGATGAGACGATGGTAGGTCCATGGGGATGACCGTAGGATGCTCCGCATCACTTGGGGTCCTCCTCCTTCTCCTTGGTGATGCTCCTGAGCTTCTTGGTGGTGTTCCTCTTTGTACCTAATGAGGCATAGCATATTTTGGTGAGGTAGCAACCATGTTCCGTTCGCCCCCCCCCCCCCCCCCCCCCCCCCCCCCCCCCCCCCCCCCCCCCCCCCCCCCCCCCCCCCCCCCCCCCCCCCCCCCCCCCCCCCCCCCCCCCCCCCCCCCCCCCCCCCCCCCCCCCCCCCCCCCCCCCCCCCCCCCCCCCCCCCCCCCCCCCCCCCCCCCCCCCCCCCCCCCCCCCCCCCCCCCCCCCCCCCCCCCCCCCCCCCCCCCCCCCCCCCCCCCCCCCCCCCCCCCCCCCCCCCCCCCCCCCCCCCCCCCCCCCCCCCCCCCCCCCCCCCCCCCCCCCCCCCCCCCCCCCCCCCCCCCCCCCCCCCCCCCCCCCCCCCCCCCCCCCCCCCCCCCCCCCCCCCCCCCCCCCCCCCCCCCCCCCCCCCCCCCCCCCCCCCCCCCCCCCCCCCCCCCCCCCCCCCCCCCCCCCCCCCCCCCCCCCCCCCCCCCCCCCCCCCCCCCCCCCCCCCCCCCCCCCCCCCCCCCCCCCCCCCCCCCCCCCCCCCCCCCCCCCCCCCCCCCCCCCCCCCCCCCCCCCCCCCCCCCCCCCCCCCCCCCCCCCCCCCCCCCCCCCCCCCCCCCCCCCCCCCCCCCCCCCCCCCCCCCCCCCCCCCCCCCCCCCCCCCCCCCCCCCCCCCCCCCCCCCCCCCCCCCCCCCCCCCCCCCCCCCCCCCCCCCCCCCCCCCCCCCCCCCCCCCCCCCCCCCCCCCCCCCCCCCCCCCCCCCCCCCCCCCCCCCCCCCCCCCCCCCCCCCCCCCCCCCCCCCCCCCCCCCCCCCCCCCCCCCCCCCCCCCCCCCCCCCCCCCCCCCCCCCCCCCCCCCCCCCCCCCCCCCCCCCCCCCCCCCCCCCCCCCCCCCCCCCCCCCCCCCCCCCCCCCCCCCCCCCCCCCCCCCCCCCCCCCCCCCCCCCCCCCCCCCCCCCCCCCCCCCCCCCCCCCCCCCCCCCCCCCCCCCCCCCCCCCCCCCCCCCCCCCCCCCCCCCCCCCCCCCCCCCCCCCCCCCCCCCCCCCCCCCCCCCCCCCCCCCCCCCCCCCCCCCCCCCCCCCCCCCCCCCCCCCCCCCCCCCCCCCCCCCCCCCCCCCCCCCCCCCCCCCCCCCCCCCCCCCCCCCCCCCCCCCCCCCCCCCCCCCCCCCCCCCCCCCCCCCCCCCCCCCCCCCCCCCCCCCCCCCCCCCCCCCCCCCCCCCCCCCCCCCCCCCCCCCCCCCCCCCCCCCCCCCCCCCCCCCCCCCCCCCCCCCCCCCCCCCCCCCCCCCCCCCCCCCCCCCCCCCCCCCCCCCCCCCCCCCCCCCCCCCCCCCCCCCCCCCCCCCCCCCCCCCCCCCCCCCCCCCCCCCCCCCCCCCCCCCCCCCCCCCCCCCCCCCCCCCCCCCCCCCCCCCCCCCCCCCCCCCCCCCCCCCCCCCCCCCCCCCCCCCCCCCCCCCCCCCCCCCCCCCCCCCCCCCCCCCCCCCCCCCCCCCCCCCCCCCCCCCCCCCCCCCCCCCCCCCCCCCCCCCCCCCCCCCCCCCCCCCCCCCCCCCCCCCCCCCCCCCCCCCCCCCCCCCCCCCCCCCCCCCCCCCCCCCCCCCCCCCCCCCCCCCCCCCCCCCCCCCCCCCCCCCCCCCCCCCCCCCCCCCCCCCCCCCCCCCCCCCCCCCCCCCCCCCCCCCCCCCCCCCCCCCCCCCCCCCCCCCCCCCCCCCCCCCCCCCCCCCCCCCCCCCCCCCCCCCCCCCCCCCCCCCCCCCCCCCCCCCCCCCCCCCCCCCCCCCCCCCCCCCCCCCCCCCCCCCCCCCCCCCCCCCCCCCCCCCCCCCCCCCCCCCCCCCCCCCCCCCCCCCCCCCCCCCCCCCCCCCCCCCCCCCCCCCCCCCCCCCCCCCCCCCCCCCCCCCCCCCCCCCCCCCCCCCCCCCCCCCCCCCCCCCCCCCCCCCCCCCCCCCCCCCCCCCCCCCCCCCCCCCCCCCCCCCCCCCCCCCCCCCCCCCCCCCCCCCCCCCCCCCCCCCCCCCCCCCCCCCCCCCCCCCCCCCCCCCCCCCCCCCCCCCCCCCCCCCCCCCCCCCCCCCCCCCCCCCCCCCCCCCCCCCCCCCCCCCCCCCCCCCCCCCCCCCCCCCCCCCCCCCCCCCCCCCCCCCCCCCCCCCCCCCCCCCCCCCCCCCCCCCCCCCCCCCCCCCCCCCCCCCCCCCCCCCCCCCCCCCCCCCCCCCCCCCCCCCCCCCCCCCCCCCCCCCCCCCCCCCCCCCCCCCCCCCCCCCCCCCCCCCCCCCCCCCCCCCCCCCCCCCCCCCCCCCCCCCCCCCCCCCCCCCCCCCCCCCCCCCCCCCCCCCCCCCCCCCCCCCCCCCCCCCCCCCCCCCCCCCCCCCCCCCCCCCCCCCCCCCCCCCCCCCCCCCCCCCCCCCCCCCCCCCCCCCCCCCCCCCCCCCCCCCCCCCCCCCCCCCCCCCCCCCCCCCCCCCCCCCCCCCCCCCCCCCCCCCCCCCCCCCCCCCCCCCCCCCCCCCCCCCCCCCCCCCCCCCCCCCCCCCCCCCCCCCCCCCCCCCCCCCCCCCCCCCCCCCCCCCCCCCCCCCCCCCCCCCCCCCCCCCCCCCCCCCCCCCCCCCCCCCCCCCCCCCCCCCCCCCCCCCCCCCCCCCCCCCCCCCCCCCCCCCCCCCCCCCCCCCCCCCCCCCCCCCCCCCCCCCCCCCCCCCCCCCCCCCCCCCCCCCCCCCCCCCCCCCCCCCCCCCCCCCCCCCCCCCCCCCCCCCCCCCCCCCCCCCCCCCCCCCCCCCCCCCCCCCCCCCCCCCCCCCCCCCCCCCCCCCCCCCCCCCCCCCCCCCCCCCCCCCCCCCCCCCCCCCCCCCCCCCCCCCCCCCCCCCCCCCCCCCCCCCCCCCCCCCCCCCCCCCCCCCCCCCCCCCCCCCCCCCCCCCCCCCCCCCCCCCCCCCCCCCCCCCCCCCCCCCCCCCCCCCCCCCCCCCCCCCCCCCCCCCCCCCCCCCCCCCCCCCCCCCCCCCCCCCCCCCCCCCCCCCCCCCCCCCCCCCCCCCCCCCCCCCCCCCCCCCCCCCCCCCCCCCCCCCCCCCCCCCCCCCCCCCCCCCCCCCCCCCCCCCCCCCCCCCCCCCCCCCCTCAAATTTTGTGCCACCATCCTAACCGAGCTCCACCATAAGCTTTTACTTGTGTAGGTGTGAGAAACCGACAAGAATTGGTACCAATTGTGCTATTTCCTTGTTACACATTGGAGTGATCATTGATCCATCTTCTACATCGGTCAAGGTACATTTGGTATAAGTTCTTCTCTTTCTCCCACTCACATATTTTTGTTTGGAATGATGGATAGGCCAAGTACTTCTACCAACCCACTCTTCCTTGAGCAAGACGATGACCCGAACAACTACGTCACCAAGCTACACCTCTTTGGTACACAACGAGCTTTGCATGAAGAGCAACTAGCAATGAGCGACCGCATCGACAACCTCGCCACGGACTTGCGAGTCTCCGAGCAACGTACAAGAAACTACTTCGACAACAAGCTCGACGAACACAAGCACAAGAATGACGGAAGAATGGACGAGATTCGTGCCTTGTTGGTCAACCACTCTTCTAGCACTTCGTCCTACTCAAGACGGAGACGCTCGAGTCGACACTCCGACGACACTATATCCGGCTCAAGTACCCCGACATCGAACACTCTTCGTCGAGCTGCGCACCAAGACTGTCATGCCAACCGCAATCCTCTACACGACATCGACTCTCAAGAACAAGCTCGCGTGCAAGAACATCGACACCGTCAAAACCAAGCTACATTCGCGCAAGCACAAGAACGACAACGTCAACACCAACGGGAAGAAGAGGAACGAGCGCAACAACACCAAGATGCACAAGATGCCGAGGCACAACATCAAGAACAACAACTACGTGAAGCTCAAGCACTTGAGGTGCAACGTGCCCTTCGTGATTCATGTCGAGCCATAGCCAACCGAGGCCGACAAGCTCGTGAGCATCAAGAAGCGCTTCGTGATGAAGTTCAAGAGCGGATTATCAATCACGTGTGCATCGTCAAGTTCCTCAAGTTCCTCATCAAGCTCGACAAGCTCCTCCACAAGCTCCCCAAGAACACCAAGTTCAACAAGAACATGAAGACAATGGAAATCCTCCAAGACAAGAGCAACATGAGGTCGACAACCCTTGATGCGGAGCATCCCACGTTCATCCCCATGTACACTCCGACTACTCTCCAAGCCCCAAGGATACATAAGATGAGACCTCGACTATACACCATTGGACACAAGGTGAACTCGCTCCTCTTCGAACCATCACTTTCCATATGTGAGACATGGCTACTACCTCAAATATATGTGTTGTGCATGACCAGGAACCAAGAGGGAGACCATGGACAAGACGGCGAGGACACCAAGCGCGAGGAACAAGAGGAAGAGTTGCCAGGAAGATACAGCTCTCGGACGTCCGACGATGTCCAGACGACCGACGACCCCCGAATGACCGGGCCTTACCGGACGTCCGACGCCTGGAGACTCCACCAGCCAGATCGACTACAGCCAAGGCAGCCTACAGCGCCCGGACGATCGACCTAGACCGGACGTCCGACACCTCCCAGGTCCCGGACGACCGAGCGCCACCGGAGGACCGGTGCCACGGTGACAGAAGGAAAATAGCGGAAGTCCGAAGACTTCCGGACGACCGGCCCTTCATGAGCCTCCAGACGTCCGACACCCACCGGACGTTCGACGCCTGTCTGTGCACAGTGTTGCGGGCCGAAGCCCATGTACCCCTCACTTACCCTTCGTGTCCCTAGACTATATATACTCCTCCACCTCCTCCTAGTTAGGGTTAGCATTGGTTTAGCTCATTTAGAGATAGATCTTTACTCATCCATACGGATCTACTCCCCGAGAGAGACTGCGGCCCCTCTACGGAGAAGATCCACCTTGGATTCAAGACGCCCTCACGGGTGGCCCCCATCAAGACCTCCTCACGCGATTTGTTGGTTTGATGATGTTTTGTTGATTTGGATCCATGGATTTGCTTGGTTTCGAGTGGATCTAGCATTTCCCCAAGTTTTCCCATCTTCCATCCACGAAATCTCTTCAATTTTGACCCCAAAATCCCAAAATTCCGCCCAAAATCGCGTCCCGAAACTCGCATCTCGCGTTGACCCCGACCCACCGGACGACTGACGTTTTACGGATGTCTGGACCTCCCACGAAGCACCGGACGACTGGAACCTGCCAACAGAACGAAATTTACGGATTTCCGAGCCCGACCGAACGTCCGACGACCGGACATCCGTCCATTTACGGACGTCCGTAACCTGTAGTTTCAGACTTCGGCTGATTTTTGTTTTGTCCATAACTAATTCATCCGAACTCCGATTTTGACGTTCTTTAACTCGTTTTGAAGCTCTTGACATCCCCCTTCCCACAAAAATACCACCAACATCATTTGACTCCATCAAATTTTGACAACTTTGGCATCTTTGCCTAGCCGTGGTGCCTGAACGGTCCGAGAGGTGAGGGTCACTGAGAGTTAGCAAGGGCCTCGAGGCGTGGCACTCAGGATGCTCTTCCCTGACGGGTATCCGATTCATGCGAGGGACAGACGCTAGCACTCATGAGATTGCCCGAAGTGGGCTCGAGAGACGCCGTGAGGTGTTTAGGCTTGCCATGCCAAATATTTTCCCGGGCGATCTGCTTTTGAGCTAACCTTCACCTGGCACATTCAGTCTTGGGGGAACGATGCACGCTCGTCGGCTTACTCATGTGTGTCACGCGAGGAGATCTGACACCAAGAACCTTGGTGGGGTGGCGTGTGCGGGGGCAAGCCTGTGAGCCAGAGCCCGGTTACTTGGGTTTCTTGGCACTGCTAGGACTGATCTGAGTACATGCACCGTGTCTAGCCCCCACTCATCGAGGCCGAGGAGGAAGGTGACGAGCGCCTGCATTTCGCACGGCAAAAATGATGCAATGAAAACGACGCGAACAGGAGACCAAAGGTTTTGCGGAAGCAAATCACTACTGTCGTTATACAGTAAAAAAGAAGAAAGGGGTTTGTCGTGTCCCATACGGATCAGCTTGATGTTGGTGCAACCCGTGGGGCTCCCTTGTTTTGTTTTTTTGCCAGCGAGGGGCATGGGGTTTCCACCGGGGTGTGGGTATGATCCCGATTCGACCGTTCCCCCAGCGAGGAGCATCGGGCTCCTACTTGGGCGTGGGCATGATCGCGGTTTGATCGTTCCGCCAGCATGGTGCATGAGGCTTGCACTTGGGTGTGCGCATGATCGCAGTTTGATCATTCCGTCAGCGTGGAGCATGTGGCTGCCACTTGGGCATGGGCAGGAGCTCTCATATGCCCACCAAGCGGCACATTGAGAGTCTACGGGGCGTGTGTTGGCATTCTGGTAACCGGGGTACCCATACTTGCCTGCCTGCGGCCCACCGCGTGGCTCCATTGACGGCCTGGTACGGCCCATCTTCAGCACCAACAAGACAAGACCCTCACGAGGGGCCAAGCCTCGTGAGGCGGACAACGCCAAGACCTCTAGAAGGAGCTGCCTCCTTAGGCTGGCTCCTAAGGAGCAGAAATTTCCATGCGAGCCCTCACCTCGCGAGGCTCGGATGATGCAAGCCATGACGACCAAGGCCAGACAAGCGCTAGCGGGCGTAGTACAGCAGGTTTCCTCTTTGCTGCTAAAGAGGCAAGCGCAGACGCAGAGTCACGAGGCATCAACCAAAGGTTTCCATTTCCATGGAACAAGACTAAGACCGCCAGGACGGCAGGACGGAGGTCATCGCCGAGCCCACCACGGCGTCACGACCACTAGCTTTGCAGGCGAAGACCACCTTTCGTCAGGATAAGATGTACTAGTTGTCTCCCTTCGAATTTGGCCGTTGTGGGATCCCTTTCTGCCTTCATTTTGGGCAGAGGACCAAGGCCACTATAAATATAGCCAAGCCACCCCCATAGAGACGGATCCGGATCCAGTCCATCCACACCCTCACCAGCTCACTCAAACACAAGAACACACCTCCTCAGGTTGTTCTTCCACTGTACTAGTTCATCCTCATCCCACCTCGAGGCTAATCCACCACAAAGCAGGAGTAGGATTTTACACCGCAAGGTGGCCCGAACCTGGGTAAACTGTCGTGTCCCAGTTCCTTCCAGTTCATCAAGCTAGGCCGTGAGTGTCGGCGTCCTGGGAACAGGGGTACCCCGACTTGCCTGCCTGCGGCCCACGGCGTGGCTCAGTCAACTGCCCGGTATGGCCCAGCTTCAGCAACAACAACCCAAGACCCTCGCGAGGTGGACGACACCAAGACCTCCCTTGGGACCAGCCTCATTAGGCTGGATCCCGAGGAGCGGAGATATCTATGCAAGGTGCACCTTGCGAGGTTCATATGACGTGAGCCATGACGACCAAGGCTAGGCGGGCGCCAGCGGGCGCAGTGTACCAGTTTCCTCTTTGGTGCTAAGGAGGCAAGCGCAGGAGCGGGCTCCCGAGGAATCAAGCAAAGGTTTCCATATCGGTGCAACAAGACCAAGACCGCCAGGACGGCAGGACAGAGGTCATCGCGGAGCCCACCGCAGCATCACCAGCAGAGCCTTTTGCAGGCGAAGACTACTTTTTGTCAGGATAGCTTGTACTAGTTGTCTCCCTTCAAATTTGGCCGTTGTGGGATCCCTACCCGCCTACATTTGGGAAGAGGACCAAGGCCACTACAAATAGGACTTAGCCACCACCATAGAGGACGACGGATCGATTCCACCCCGACCATCTCACCAGCTCATCGAGCTCAAGAACACCTCACCTCCCGAGGCTCTTCCACCATTGTACTAGATCATCCTCAGCCCCTCGAGGCAATCCACCACAAAGCTGGAGAAGGGTATTACACTGCAAGGTGGCCCGAACCAGGATAAACTGTTGTGTCTCTTGTCCCTTGGGTTCGTGGAGCTAGGCCGTGGAATCGTTGAGCGGGCAGACTGGGTAGGGAGAGTTCTTCGCACGCACCCCAGAGTTCAAACCTCTCAAGGGTCTGCAGAACCCTCAATCCGACATTTGGCAAGCCAAGTAGGGGTGCGTCGAAGCCTCTCTTCCGTCGGTCGATCCGCTGCCGCTCCACTGCCTCCATGGCTGATGCTCGTCGAGCCCATGCCGAGCGTCGAGCCGCTCTCGCCGCTCGCGTCTCCCAGAAGGCGGCCGTCGGCGGGCCTCCCCATTGTTCTCCATCACCCGCTGCCAACGCCGCCACCGGCCCAGCGAGGCACGAGCAACAAGCTTCATCGCTGCACCCCTCCGTGTGGCGAGATGGATGCACCGCCACCCCATCGCTGACTCCGGCTGGCTCGTTGTCTCACGCTTGTCACGGGCCGGCGGACGCGCAGGCTGCGCTGCTCATGGCGCGTGAGCTCCTGCGCTACCGCCCCGTCGACGAATTCTACAAGGATTGGCTGGACCGCATCGCCGAGCTTGTCAGCGCGGCTGGGGGCTCGCCTACACCGTCCCTCTCGCTGCCTCGCCCACCACCTGTTGCGGGTGACGTAGCCCATGGAGTGCCTCCGCCGCCTCCCCGTCAGGACGTCGCCCTCGGTCCAAGACGCGTGGCCCCACGGGGTGACCCGCCGCGCAGGGCGCCCGCGCACAAAGAAGAAAGCTGCCAGGAGGTCCAACGACCGCAAGAAGGCGCTCCAGCGCTCCCTGCGCCACCGGGTCAATACCATGCGCCGCCTGCGGTGGTGGCCCGTCAGCACCAAGATCACGCTCCACCTCCATGCCGAGCTCCCGTGACCACCGCGCGGGCTGCCAAGCCTTCACTCCCAAGCTATGCAGCGTCGTCTGGCCGGGCAGGTTCAAGCCCAACCTGCCTCTGTGCTACGACGGCACCACCGACCCTGCGGAGTTCCTGCATCTCTACGAGCTGAGCATCAAGGCGGCCAACGGCGACGAGAAGGTCATGGCGAACCGGTTTCCCATGGCTCTCAAGAATGGCGTGTGCTCGTGGCTCCTGAACCTGCCTGTGGGATCGATCTCCTCCTGGGGCGAGATGCGCGAGCGTTTCGTCGCCAACTTCCAGGGCACTCACTACCGCCCACCTGCCGCGGGTGACCTGTGAGGCATCAAGCAGCAGCCAGGGGAAACCCTGCAGAAGTACATACAATGCTTCAACAGTGTTCGCCTCAAGATCACCAAGGTTTCGGACGAGGACATCATCTCGGCGTTCTCCGATGGCGTCCGCGATGTCAAGATGAAGGAGGAGCTCGCCATCCATGAGGACCTGTGCACGGCTCTGAAGATGTTCAACATGGCAACCAAGTGCGCGAGAGCTGAGGAAGGGCACCTTTCCCTCCTCGAGCTCCCAGCGGCCGACCCAGAAGACAGGAAGGCCAAGGCAAAGGACATGAAGCGCAAGGGGGCAGCCGTGCTCGTGGCTGAACCAGAGATGAAGCACGGCTGCGACCACCCAGAGTCATCCAAGGGCAGCCGTCCATTTTGCATCTTCCACAACGTACACAACCACAACACCAATGACTGTCAGGAGCTCTGAGCCATACGCGACGGGTGCCTCGGCCGACGCCCTGAGCGCAACAATCGAGGCTATGACCGCGGAGGAGGTCGAAGTGGAGGACGTTGGGATGACCGCGGCCCCCGCCAGGAGTGGCAAGATCAGCCTTGTGAGGATCGCTGGCAGGGCCAGCCTCGCGAGGGCGCCTGGAGAGATCAGCCTCGTGAGGACCGTCCCCAGGGCAATGCCGACCTCCCTCCGCTGCCACCACCGCCAAGAAGTAATGACGACCATCACTAGGACGAGGTGGCTGGGGGCTTCCAGGAGCCTCGCGCCATCACCTGCATCTTGGGCGGCGCTCAGGCCCCAGCCTCTTAGCGCATCTTCAAGCAGTTCGCTCGTGAGGTGAACGCGGCCCTCCCCAGGCTCGAGGCCACATGTCCGCTCAGGTGGTCCAAGTGCACCATCACCTTCAGCTCGTCCGACCAGCTCAAGTGTGCGGCAACTGCCGGCGCCCTCCCGATGCTTTGCTCGCCCATCATCAGCAATGTACTTGTCACCAAGACCCTCATCGATGGCGGTGCGGGGCTCAATGTTCTTTCCATCGAGACGTTCGACCACCTTCAAGTGCCATATGATTAGCTGCAGCCCACCAAGCCTTTCTCAGGAGTGACCGACAGCTCCACCACCCCGATAGGGCAGATCCGCCTCCCTGTCACCTTCGGCGAATGTGATAACTACCGGACCGAGCTCATCGACTTTGACATCGCCCACATCCGCCTTCCGTACAATGCCATCCTCAGATATCCAGCCCTGCCAAAGTTCATGGCGGTGACTCATCATGGCTACAATGTCCTCAAGATGCCAGGGAACCGTGACATCATCACGATTGCCTGCGAGGAGCAGGATGCGGTGTGCTCTCTCGAGCGCACCTACCAGGCTGCGGCGGTCGAGGACCTAGACAACGAAGGCGCCATCTACCCTCCTGAGGCTGTCACAAAGAAGAAAAAGAAGCAGCTGCTCCGCCAAGAGCCTCAGGAGAGTGGTGTCTCCAGCGGCACCACCTCAGGACCTGCGCCCGCGGATGGGGCGCCTCCCTCTCTTGCACAGGAAGGCGCGCCCGGCGCCCTCCTTAGGCTGGGCTCGAGGGCTCTCTTCTGGAGGGCCTCTGACTTAGCCAATGTCATGAGGGAGGCGCTCGGGCACCACATGGAGGCATGCTTCATCGCACGCTTCCCTCATGAGGGCACAAGGCACGGGGTGCCAGGTGCTCAGGAGTTCATCACCAAGACGACCGAGGAGCTTCAAGAGGCGATCGAGAGCCATGGGCGGCGACCGCCGCCCACCACCTGGCGCAGCTCCTTCTCTTGGCGAGGTCGACGAGCTGCGCGTCTGCGTCAACATCCCGGGGCTCAACATGGCCGCATCTCAGAAGCGCTTCAGGCCATCGCACGTTGGTCGGTGTGAGGGCCCCCCCTCATAGCTACGTTTGCATGCCTTTTGGCCTGCCGAACGCGGCTGTTACCTTCCAGCTTCGCTTGCGGAGCGTCCTGGCGGCTCAGGAGGCCAAGCACCAGGCGGTCCTGGCGGAGCTGGCGACGGTTCTTCATGAGCCCCCTGAGCCTCCAGTGGTTCTGGAGCTAGGCGACTCGTGAGGAGCAACTTCTTCAGCATGCATCTTCAGCTACTTCAACATCTCTTCAGCAACGATGCTAGGTGACATTTCCCGGTTCATTCAGTTGGGGGCGCCCCTCGGGTTGCATTATCCCCAGGTCGCATGGGCCTGTCCCTGCGACATGTATCCTTTCGTGTCTTTGATTTACCTTGTTGGGGGCGCCCCTCGGGCTGCATCATCCCTAGGCCACATGGATCCGTCCTTGCGGCATGTATCGTTTTACATGTGTCATAACTAGCATTACCTCCTTCCATAAGATGATTTATGTTGTCACCTGCTTGCCTATTGCCCTTCGCGGCCTCCCGTGTTGCTAACCGGCCTCCTGCTCACCCCGCAACGGGGGCTACGCATGCTGGCACGGCGCTTGTGTTCAGGTCCATCCCTGCAATGCTGACAAACCTGAGAGATCGAGCTCTGGCTCCCCCCCCCCCCCCCCCCCCCCCCCCCCCCCCCCCCCCCCCCCCCCCCCCCCCCCCCCCCCCCCCCCCCCCCCCCCCCCCCCCCCCCCCCCCCCCCCCCCCCCCCCCCCCCCCCCCCCCCCCCCCCCCCCCCCCCCCCCCCCCCCCCCCCCCCCCCCCCCCCCCCCCCCCCCCCCCCCCCCCCCCCCCCCCCCCCCCCCCCCCCCCCCCCCCCCCCCCCCCCCCCCCCCCCCCCCCCCCCCCCCCCCCCCCCCCCCCCCCCCCCCCCCCCCCCCCCCCCCCCCCCCCCCCCCCCCCCCCCCCCCCCCCCCCCCCCCCCCCCCCCCCCCCCCCCCCCCCCCCCCCCCCCCCCCCCCCCCCCCCCCCCCCCCCCCCCCCCCCCCCCCCCCCCCCCCCCCCCCCCCCCCCCCCCCCCCCCCCCCCCCCTATGCGGAAGTTATGGTGGTGGTGGTGGTTGATGAATAAGCAACCGTCCCTAAGTAGTCGAAACACCTTACGAGTCTCGAACCACTACTCAAGCAACCACTAATGCAAAGGGGAACAAAATGTGTTAGGTTGCGGAAGTCGGTGGTGTTTATGCGGAAGTTATGGTGGAAGCCCTAGGCAAAGATGCCAAAGTGCCAAAAATTTGTTGGATTCAAATGGTGATGAAACATGTCTATATGGATAGAGGATGTCAATAGCTTCTCAACAAGCTAAAGAACGCGAAAATCGGACTCCGGATGTGAAAGTTACGGTCAAAACGGTGAAACACGGGAGGCTGATGCTCGAGGGAAGAACACGAAGAACACGGGGAAGAATGGAGAGAAATCACAAGGGGAAACACTCAAGAACAAGAACAATCACACATCCACTAGACAATCACACACACAAGATCCACAAGGTACATCAACAACAAAGGGAAAGATACAAGGTAAGGTTCATCTCCATGAGGAGGTCTTGAATCCACGAGGGGATCTTCCCGTGAGGGGTCTTGAATCCAAGGTGGATCTTCTCCGTAGAGGCCGCGGTCTCTCTCGTGGAGTAGATCGGATATGGATGAGCAAAGCTCTATCTCTAAATGAGCTAATCCTTTGCTAACCTGTAACGCCCCGAGACCGACGCTCCAGATGCGTTCCATGTTTTGCATGTCAGCTCTGTTATTTATTTTGTTGTTGCATTTCTTCATCGCATCATTCGCATTGCATCGGCACTCTGTTGCCGTCATTGTTTTTCAAACTTGCATCCGCTCGTAGTTGCCGCGTTCCCCCCCCCCCCCCCCCCCCCCCCCCCCCCCCCCCCCCCCCCCCCCCCCCCCCCCCCCCCCCCCCCCCCCCCCCCCCCCCCCCCCCCCCCCCCCCCCCCCCCCCCCCCCCCCCCCCCCCCCCCCCCCCCCCCCCCCCCCCCCCCCCCCCCCCCCCCCCCCCCCCCCCCCCCCCCCCCCCCCCCCCCCCCCCCCCCCCCCCCCCCCCCCCCCCCCCCCCCCCCCCCCCCCCCCCCCCCCCCCCCCCCCCCCCCCCCCCCCCCCCCCCCCCCCCCCCCCCCCCCCCCCCCCCCCCCCCCCCCCCCCCCCCCCCCCCCCCCCCCCCCCCCCCCCCCCCCCCCCCCCCCCCCCCCCCCCCCCCCCCCCCCCCCCCCCCCCCCCCCCCCCCCCCCCCCCCCCCCCCCCCCCCCCCCCCCCCCCCCCCCCCCCCCCCCCCCCCCCCCCCCCCCCCCCCCCCCCCCCCCCCCCCCCCCCCCCCCAGATGGCATCGCCGTGTAGTAGTGGTCGATCACCAAGTTCTCGTCATCTTGAAGCTTGAAATGGGCACTCTCCAATGTCGCACCGTCTCGTGATTCCTTCAAAAGGAGCAAGGAGAACAAACACTTGGAAAAACAAATGCGGTTAGCGTTAGTGCAAAACCAAGCATTCAAGAGGTGATTCACCCAACAAGTGTTGTCATCAAGCATAGCATATGGTGTGACAAAGGATTGTGACATGGCATGTAAGCACATAAATTGAGCAC
>JAAAWM010010325.1:0-12500 GCA_036873465.1 Thinopyrum obtusiflorum | reverse complement strand
CCCCCCCCCCCCCCCCCCCCCCCCCCCCCCCCCCCCCCCCCCCCCCCCCCCCCCCCCCCCCCCCCCCCCCCCCCCCCCCCCCCCCCCCCCCCCCCCCCCCCCCCCCCCCCCCCCCCCCCCCCCCCCCCCCCCCCCCCCCCCCCCCCCCCCCCCCCCCCCCCCCCCCCCCCCCCCCCCCCCCCCCCCCCCCCCCCCCCCCCCCCCCCCCCCCCCCCCCCCCCCCCCCCCCCCCCCCCCCCCCCCCCCCCCCCCCCCCCCCCCCCCCCCCCCCCCCCCCCCCCCCCCCCCCCCCCCCCCCCCCCCCCCCCCCCCCCCCCCCCCCCCCCCCCCCCCCCCCCCCCCCCCCCCCCCCCCCCCCCCCCCCCCCCCCCCCCCCCCCCCCCCCCCCCCCCCCCCCCCCCCCCCTCCATGACCAATCAAAACAATAACAACCCAAAGTTGTCTGCGCCCGTAACCCGCTCGCGGGCTTCGACAACATTTCGGAGGCAAGATCCGGCTTGTAAAATTGAGTTCCGGACGATTTTATGCTTGAAGTATACTCTGCCGCCCTCTACCACCCTTCCGGGAGCTTGCATACGGATTGATATATGAACAATAGCATATAGAACAATGGACCATCCTTCCATTACAAACTAGAAAGACTAGAGGTTGAGTCACGACACAAGGAGGAGGTTCTTCGTTGCATCGAAACCCAAGAATTCAAGCTTTACATGGTCTATCACCCATCCCGCTACCACCCTCACGTTTTCACTAGCGGATGTATTATTCTTGGATCATAAAGTACGTAACAGTTCATCCTCACTCCATTTATGCACTCCAAAAATTATAGGTCATTCCGAATGGCGCAAGATGGCTCATCGTTGCGATCAACTTACCTTGAAAGTTGTATTCACGGTCTGTCCCGCGATGTTGTATCCATAAAATGACCACAATTTTGCCATAAAAACTCCATTGGAGCTCCATGATCCGCCAAAACAATCACAACCCAAAGTTGTATGCACCCGTAAACCACTTGCGGCCTTCAACAACATTTCGGAGGCAAGATCAGGCTTGTAAAATTGAGTTCTGGACGATTTTATGCTTGAAGTATACTCTGCAACCCTCTACCACCCTTCCGGGAGCTCACATACGGACTGATATATGGACAATAGCATATAGAACAATGCACCATCCTTCCATTACAAACTAGAAAGACTAGAGGTTCAGTCACGACACAAGGAGGAGGCTCTATGTTGCATCGAAGCCCAAGAATTCATGCTTGACATGGTCTATCACCCATACCGCTCCCACCCTCACGTTTTCACCAGCGGATGCATTATTCTTGGATCATAAAGTACGTAACAGTTCATCCTCACTCTGTTTATGCACTCGAAAAATTATAGGTCATTCCGAATGGTGTAAGATGGTCCGTCAGTGCGATCAAATTACTTTGAAAGTTGTATTCACGGTCTTTCCCGCGATGTCGTATCCATAAAACGGCCACAATTTTGCCATAAAAACTCCATTGGAGCTCCATGACCAATCAAAACAATAACAACCCAAAGTTGTCTGCGCCCGTAACCCACTCGCGGGCTTCGACAACATTTCGGAGGCAAGATCCGGCTTGTAAAATTGAGTTCCGGACGATTTTATGCTTGAAGTATACTCTGCCACCCTCTACCACCCTTCCGGGAGCTTACATACGGACTGATATATGCACAATAGCATATAGAACAATGGACCATCCTTCCATTACAAACTAGAAAGACTAGAGGTTCAGTCACGACACAAGGAGGAGGTTCGTCGTTGCATCGAAACCCAAGAATTCAAGCTTTACATGGTCTATCACCCATCCCGCTACCACCCTCACGTTTTCACCAGCGGATGTATTATTCTTGGATCATAAAGTACGTAACAGTTCATCCTCACTCCGTTTATGCACTCGAAAAATTATAGTTCATTTTGAAAGGTGCAAGATGGCTCGTCGGTGCGATCAACTTACATTGAAATTAGTATTCACGCTCTGTCCCGCGATGTCGTATCCATAAAACGGCCACAATTTTGCCACAAAAACTCCATTGGAGCTCCATGACCCACCAAAACAATCACAAGCCAAAGTTGTATGCGCCCATAACCCACTCGCGGGCTGCGACAACATTTCGGAGGCAAGATGCGGCTTGTAAAATTGAGTTCCGGGCGATTTTATGCTTGAAGTATACTGGGCCACCCTCTACCACCCTTCCGGGAGGTCACATACAGACTGATATATGGACAATAGCATATAGAACAATGCACCATCCTTCCATTACAAACTAGAAAGACTACAGGTTCAGTCACGACACAAGGAGGAGGCTCTTCGTTGCATCGAAACCCAAGAATTCATGCTTTACATGGTCTATCAGTCATACCGCTACCACCCTCATGTTTTCACCAGCGGATGCATTATTCTTGGATCATAAAGTACGTAATAGTTCATCCTAACTCCGTTTATGCACTCGAAAAATTATAGGTCATTCCGAATGGTAAAAGATGGCTCGTCGTTGTGATCAACTTACCTTGAAAGTTGTATTCACGGTCTGTCCCGCGATGTTGTATCCATAAAACGGCCACAATTTTGCCATAAAAACTCCATTGGAGCTCAATGACCCGCCAAAACAATCACAACCAAAAGTTGTATGCGCCCGTAACCCACTCGCGGGCTTCGACAACATTTCGGAGGCAAGATCCGGCTTGTAAAATTGAGTTCCGGACGATTTTATGCTTGAAGTATACTCAGCCACCCTCTACCACCCTTCCGGGAGCTCACCTATGGACTGATATATGGACAATAGAACAATGCACCATCCTTCCATTACAAACTAGAAAGACTACAGGTTCAGTCACGACACAAGGAGGAGGCTCTTCGTTGCACCGAAACCCAAGAATTCATGCTTGACCTGGTCTAGCACCCATACCGCTACCACCCTCACGGTTTCACCAGTGGATGCATTATTCTTGGATCAGAAAGTACGTAACAGTTCATCCTCACTCCGTTTATGCACTCGAAAAATTATAGGTCATTCTGAATGGTGCAAGATGGCTCGTCGGTGCGATCAACTTACCTTCAAAGTTGTATTCCTGTCCCGCGATGTCGTATCCATAAAACGGCCACAATTTTGCCATAAAATCTCAATTGGAGCTCCATGACCCACCAAAACAATCACAACCCAAAGTTGTATGCACCCGTAACCCACTCGCGGACTTCGACAACATTTTGGTTGCAAGATCCGGCTTGTAAAATTGAGTTCCGGACGATTTTATGCTTGAAGTATACTCTGCCACCCTCTACCACCCTTCCGGGAGCTCACATACAGACTGATATATGGACAATAGCATATAGAACAATGCACCATCCTTCCATTACAAGCTAGAAAGACTACAGGTTCAGTCACGACACAAGGAGGAGGCTCTTCGTTGCATTGAAACCCAAGAATTCATGCTTTACATGGTCTATCACCCATACCGCTACCACCCTCACGTTTTGACCAGCGGATACATTATTCTTGGATCATAAAGTACATAACAGTTCATCCTCACTCCGTTTATGCACTCGAAAAATTATGGGTCATTCCGAATGGTGCAAGATGGCTCGTCGGTGCGATCAACTTACCTTGAAAGTTGTATTCCCGGTCTGTCCTGCGATGTCGTATCCATAAAACGGCCACAATTTTGCCATAAAAACTCCATTGGAGCTCCATGACCCGCCAAAACAATCACAACCCAAAGTTGTATGCGCCCGTAACCCACTCGCGAGGTTCGACAACATTTCGGCGGCAAGATCCGGCTTGTAAAATTGAGTTCCGAACGATTTTATGCTTGAAGTATACTCTTCCACCCTCTACCACCCTTCCGGGAGCTCACATACGGACTGATATAAGGACAATAGCATAGAACAATCCACCATCCTTCCATTACAAACTAGAAAGACTACAGGTTCAGTCACGACACAAGGAGGAGGCTCTTCGTTGCATCGAAACCCAAAAATTCATGCTTTACATGGTCTATCACCCATACCGCTACCACCCTCACGTTTTCACCAGTGGATGGATTATCTTATATCATAAAGTATGTAACAGTTCATCCTCACTCCGTTTATGCACTCGAAAAATTATAGGTCATTTCGAATGGTGCAAGATGGCTCGCAGGTACGATCAACTTACCTTGAAATTTGTATCACGGTCTGTCCCGTGATGTCGTATCCATAAAACGGCCACAATTTTGCCATAAAAACTCCATTGGAGCTCCATGACCCGCCAAAACAATCACAAGCCGAAGTTATATCCGCCCGTACCCACTCGCGGGCTTTGACAACATTTCGGAGGCAAGATTCGGCTTGTAAAATTGAGTTTCGGACAATTTTATGCTTGAAGTATACTCTGCCACCCTCTACCACCCTTCCGGGAGCTCACATACGGACTGATATATGGAGAATAGCATATAGAACAATGCACCATCCTTCCATTACAAACTAGAAAGACTACAGGTTCAGTCACGACACAAGGGGGAGGCTCTTCGTTGCATCGAAACCCAAGAATTCATGCTTTACATGGTCTATCACCCATACCGCTACCACCCTCACGTTTTCACCAGCAGATGCGTTATTCTTGGATCATAAAGTACATAACAGTTCATCCTCACTCCGTTTATGCACTCAAAAAATTATAGGTCATTTCGAATGGTAAAAGATGGCTCGTCATTGCGATCAACTTACCTTGAAAGTTGTATTCACTGTCTGTCCCACGATGTGGTATCCCTAAAACGGCCACAATTTTGCCATAAAAACTCCATTGGAGCTCCATGACCCGCCAAAACAATCACAACCCAAAGTTGTATGCGCCCGTAACCCACTCGCGGGCTTCGACAACATTTCGGACGCAAGATCCGGCTTGTAAAATTGAGTTCCGGACGATTTTATGCTTGAAGTATACTCTGCCACCCTCTACCACCCTTCCGGGAGCTCACATACGGACTGATATATGAATAATAGCATAAAGAACAATGCACCATCCTTCCATTGCACCGAAACCCAAGAATTCATGCTTGACCTGGTCTAGCACCCATACCGCTACCACCCTCACGTTTTCACCAGCGGATGCATTATTCTTGGATCATAAAGTACGTAACAGTTCATCCTCACTATGTATATGCACTCGAAAAATTATAGGTCATTCCGAATGGTGCAAGATGGCTCGTTGGTGCGATCAACTTACCTTGAAAGTTGTATTTCTGTCCTGTGATGTCGTATACATAAAACGACCACAATTTTGCCATAAAAACTCCATTGGAGCTCCATGACCCGCCAAAACAATCACAACCCAAAGTTGTATGCACCTGATATATGGACAATAGCATATAGAACAATGCACCATCCTTCCATTACAAACTAGAAAGACTACAAGTTCAGTCACGACACAAGGAGGAGGCTCTTCGTGGCATCGAAACCCAAGAATTCATGCTTTACATGGTCTATCACCCATCCCGCTACCACCCTCACATTTTCTATAGCGGATGCATTATTCTTGGATCATAAAGTACGTAACAGTTCATCCTCACTCCGTTTATGCACTCGAAAAATTATAGGTCATTCTGAATGGGCAAGATGGCTCGTCATTGCGATCAACTTACCTTGAAAGTTGTATTCACGGTTTGTCCCGTGATGTTGTATCCATAAAACAGCCACAATTTTGCTATAAAAACTCCATTGGAGCTCCGTGACCCGCCAAAACAATCACAACCAAAAGTTGTATGCGCCCGTAACCCACTCGCGGGCTTCGACAACATTTCGGAGGCAAGATCCGGCTTGTAAAATTTGAGTTCCGGACGATTTTATGCTTGAAGTATACTCTACCACCCTCTACCACCCTTCCGGGAGCTCTCCTACGGACTGATATATGGACAACAGAACAATGCACCATCCTTCCATTACAAACTAGAAAGACTACAGGTTCAGTCACGACACAAGGAGGAGGCTCTTTGATGTAGGGTGGAACCCTATACGGCCGATCTTTCACGAAAGGAGCGGATCCCGTAAAGAACACGAAGAACATGGAGAAGAACGAAGAGAAATCACAAGGGGAAACACTCAAGAACAAGTCCAATCACACATCCACTAGACAATCACACACACAAGATCCACAAGGTACATGAACAACAAAGGGAAAGATACAAGGTAAGGTTCATCTCCATGAGGAGGTCTTGAATCCACGAGGGGATCTTCCCGTGAGGGGTCTTGAATCCAAGGTGGATCTTCTCCGTAGAGGCCGCGGTCTCTCTCGTGGAGTAGATCCAATATGGATGAGCAAAGCTCTATCTCTAAATGAGCTAATCCTTTGCTAACCCTAACTAGGAGGAGGTGGAGGAGTATATATAGTCTTAGGCCACGAAGGGGTAAGTGAGGAGGGGATACATGGGCCTCTGGCCCGGCTGTGCACGCGCAGGTGCCGGATGTCCGGGCTGGGGGTTGGATGTCCGGGGCTTCAGGAGGCGCCGATGTCCGGGGCTCGGGCCGGATGTCCGGGCTGAAGTGGCCAAACTTCTGGTGTGATCTGTCGTCGATGCCGAATTTCCGGGGGAGAGGCCGGATGTCCGGGAGTTGGCGGGGCACCGGATGTCAAGTAGTATACCATCCTCGAAGGTGTCAAGTGAGCACATGTAAAGGAGATGATTCACCTTTGTGTATGTGAAGTATAGGTCGCACGTGTCACTTGCCAAACGGACTCTTGACATGGTGATGTCCATAGGATGCTCCGCATCATCTCCCCCGCCCCCCCTTGGGAAAGATCCGACCTCGGAACGAAAACCAAATCACCATGGGAAAGAGATGGCTTTGCCGTGTAGAAGTGGATGTTCACCAAGTAATTATCATCTTGAAGCTCAAAATGGGCACTCTCCAATGTCGCACCGTCTTGTGATTCCTTCAAAAGGAGTAAGGACAACAAACACTTGGAAAAACAAATGTGGTTAGCGTTAGTGCAAAACCAAGCATTCAAGAGGTGAGTCACCAAACAAGTGTCGTCATCATGCAAAGCATATGGTGTGACAAAGGATTGTGACATGGCATGTAAGCATATCAATCAAGCACAAGCAAAGATATCATGGGGACAAGCATGTAAATGTGAGGTAGTGATGCAAATATGTGTAACAAGAGAATAAGCATCTACCTCAAAGTCATAGCAAGCATGGGCAAAGCGCTCAATGAAAGGTCTATGGTAGGCATAAGAAGCATTCACAACACCAAATAAAATGAAGTGTCTAAACACATGGGTCAAGTGCAAGACAATCCAAGCATAATGTGCATGGGGTGTAGTGAATATCGTGTGGCACTCAACACAATGGAAAGAGCAATTGTTCATCATGTGTGAGGCAATCAAGGCAAGCATGTAGCAATCAATGGGACATGGCATATGTGAAGTGATGACATTGTTGCAACCAAACATATGAGAGGAGCAAGTAATCCAAGAATTGGATGCAACACACAAGGCATATATATCATGATGCATGGAATGGTGAAAATGACAAGTTGAAGCAAGATCTCTAACATGTGAGCAATCAAGTCCAAGATGAACAATAAGTCTCATGGGGAAAGCAACACAAGAAGTATGATCCATAATATCCATGATCATAGTTTGGGGGTTCTCAAAAGAGAAGGATATCACCTTGAAAGCATGTCCTTGTGCGTCCTTCACAATGCCGAAGCACAAGCAAGTGCGATGTAGAAGCGTCGTGGTAGGAGGTGGTTCGCTCTCAAGAGCTCGAATGGTCAACTCACGTGAAGTGGAAGTCGACACGAAGTCCAAGTATCCTACACATGCACACAACAAAACAAAGAACGTATGTGCATGGTAGATAAACACATCATCCATCATGATGGTTCTCTTCTCTTGCACATAACCATTAGAAGCACAAGTGCATGAATAATATGATGCAAGAATGGCTATATTCATGGCACTAGGTATATGGTGCAAAGAGGTAAGACAAGCATGCTTCACAAGAAATATGTCAAAATCTCCAAATATATGCGAGAATGCTATGGGGGCAAACTCATTATCAAGACTAAAGGCATAATTGCACTCAATACATGGCAAATCATCTAGCATGAGAGAGGCAACACATGGAGATATATGACAAGAAGCAATAACAATCATGTGCAAAGCATGTAGATGGTTGTCATCAACCGCATGAAAGGAGCAAGTATGAATCATTGGTGATGCAACAAGGCAAGCAATCATAGTAATCAAGTCGCGCAAACTAGTGGAGCGAAGATGCAACACACTAGGAGAAGGCATGACAATCATGTCATGTGAGCAAATAGTATGCATAGACAATACACATGACATATCGCAAGTACGAATACAAAGCAAGATCAAAGTATAATCATAGGCATGCGGTACAAAGCAAACATGGCAATAGCAAGCAATATCTCCACCAAGCTTGCAAATACACATACAAGTACTAGAATCAATCATCATGTGTAATGCAAAGCATGGGTCACAAATGCATGGCAAAGGCATAGGAATAAGCATATCATGCAAAGTGAACATGGCAAGATGGGCATAGAATATGTATTGGACAATAACCCATAGCCAAGTGAGGGCCATGTAGAAGAAATGAGCGAAGACTTCGCGTGAAGAGAGCGGTGGGAAAGGCAATCCATGGGATCCCAAGTCATCATTGCTCTCTAGAGCTCGTTTTGTCAACTCGTGGGATTGCGAGGTTGACAAGTATTCATGGGTACCTACACAAAAGAGACACAAACCAAAGAAATTGTGCGCGTGGTAAATGTACACATCATCCATCATGATGTGTATGTGCACGTGAGAGTTAGCACAAGATAAGCATCGCTCAAAGAAATTTGATGCATGGTATAAGAACATGTCATCCATCATGAAAGAATAGTTATTGTGTATGACACGATGGGGATGCAAATTTAGCATAGAAGTATATGGCACATCAATAGCATGTTTATTCATGGGGAGCATATTGTGCACACAAGTATTGGGATCATGCAATGGATAGGATGAATCAAAATCTCCTAAAATGTATGAGGAAACTATGGGGGTCTCCTCATGAGCAATATTGGAAACATCATATGAAGAAAATGGACAACATCCAAAACAATGCATATCCGAAGCTAGGTGGTCATGGCATGGCATATGAGATAAATGATGCAAAGGGAGCATATCAATATCATCACAAGAAAAACAAATGCTAATAACCATGGGCTTGTCATCTATGCCATTAGTGCAAATTGGGTTAATTTTAATGGCATATGCATAGTCACTATGATGAGATTGCAAATATGACATATGGTGGATCTCATGCATAGCATACGACAAGTCAAGCGGATTATCAAACATGATGTGACCTAAAGAATTGTCACAAGAAATCCTATGTAACATGGCATCACAACTAACAGAATCCACATGGCAATCATCATACTCATCATAAATGGGTAAATCATCGCATGGGGAAATCATACTAGCATGAAGCATGGTAATAGGTTGATCAACATCATGCAAGCAATCAATGTCAAGATTGTCCACTAGTGGGACTAGAGCATCACCTTCACCTATGTTACCTTGTTCATTCCACTCAAGTGGTGTAGGTGAGGTGGCAAAGACCAAATGGTGGTCACCTTCATCTTGATGGAACCATGTGGGGGTGCATCATATTCCATCCCCCCCCCCCCCCCCCCCCCCCCCCCCCCCCCCCCCCCCCCCCCCCCCCCCCCCCCCCCCCCCCCCCCCCCCCCCCCCCCCCCCCCCCCCCCCCCCCCCCCCCCCCCCCCCCCCCCCCCCCCCCCCCCCCCCCCCCCCCCCCCCCCCCCCCCCCCCCCCCCCCCCCCCCCCCCCCCCCCCCCCCCCCCCCCCCCCCCCCCCCCCCCCCCCCCCCCCCCCCCCCCCCCCCCCCCCCCCCCCCCCCCCCCCCCCCCCCCCCCCCCCCCCCCCCCCCCCCCCCCCCCCCCCCCCCCCCCCCCCCCCCCCCCCCCCCCCCCCCCCCCCCCCCCCCCCCCCCCCCCCCCCCCCCCCCCCCCCCCCCCCCCCCCCCCCCCCCCCCCCCCCCCCCCCCCCCCCCCCCCCCCCCCCCCCCCCCCCCCCCCCCCCCCCCCCCCCCCCCCCCCCCCCCCCCCCCCCCCCCCCCCCCCCCCCCCCCCCCCCCCCCCCCCCCCCCCCCCCCCCCCCCCCCCCCCCCCCCCCCCCCCCCCCCCCCCCCCCCCCCCCCCCCCCCCCCCCCCCCCCCCCCCCCCCCCCCCCCCCCCCCCCCCCCCCCCCCCCCCCCCCCCCCCCCCCCCCCCCCCCCCCCCCCCCCCCCCCCCCCCCCCCCCCCCCCCCCCCCCCCCCCCCCCCCCCCCCCCCCCCCCCCCCCCCCCCCCCCCCCCCCCCCCCCCCCCCCCCCCCCCCCCCCCCCCCCCCCCCCCCCCCCCCCCCCCCCCCCCCCCCCCCCCCCCCCCCCCCCCCCCCCCCCCCCCCCCCCCCCCCCCCCCCCCCCCCCCCCCCCCCCCCCCCCCCCCCCCCCCCCCCCCCCCCCCCCCCCCCCCCCCCCCCCCCCCCCCCCCCCCCCCCCCCCCCCCCCCCCCCCCCCCCCCCCCCCCCCCCCCCCCCCCCCCCCCCCCCCCCCCCCCCCCCCCCCCCCCCCCCCCCCCCCCCCCCCCCCCCCCCCCCCCCCCCCCCCCCCCCCCCCCCCCCCCCCCCCCCCCCCCCCCCCCCCCCCCCCCCCCCCCCCCCCCCCCCCCCCCCCCCCCCCCCCCCCCCCCCCCCCCCCCCCCCCCCCCCCCCCCCCCCCCCCCCCCCCCCCCCCCCCCCCCCCCCCCCCCCCCCCCCCCCCCCCCCCCCCCCCCCCCCCCCCCCCCCCCCCCCCCCCCCCCCCCCCCCCCCCCCCCCCCCCCCCCCCCCCCCCCCCCCCCCCCCCCCCCCCCCCCCCCCCCCCCCCCCCCCCCCCCCCCCCCCCCCCCCCCCCCCCCCCCCCCCCCCCCCCCCCCCCCCCCCCCCCCCCCCCCCCCCCCCCCCCCCCCCCCCCCCCCCCCCCCCCCCCCCCCCCCCCCCCCCCCCCCCCCCCCCCCCCCCCCCCCCCCCCCCCCCCCCCCCCCCCCCCCCCCCCCCCCCCCCCCCCCCCCCCCCCCCCCCCCCCCCCCCCCCCCCCCCCCCCCCCCCCCCCCCCCCCCCCCCCCCCCCCCCCCCCCCCCCCCCCCCCCCCCCCCCCCCCCCCCCCCCCCCCCCCCCCCCCCCCCCCCCCCCCCCCCCCCCCCCCCCCCCCCCCCCCCCCCCCCCCCCCCCCCCCCCCCCCCCCCCCCCCCCCCCCCCCCCCCCCCCCCCCCCCCCCCCCCCCCCCCCCCCCCCCCCCCCCCCCCCCCCCCCCCCCCCCCCCCCCCCCCCCCCCCCCCCCCCCCCCCCCCCCCCCCCCCCCCCCCCCCCCCCCCCCCCCCCCCCCCCCCCCCCCCCCCCCCCCCCCCCCCCCCCCCCCCCCCCCCCCCCCCCCCCCCCCCCCCCCCCCCCCCCCCCCCCCCCCCCCCCCCCCCCCCCCCCCCCCCCCCCCCCCCCCCCCCCCCCCCCCCCCCCCCCCCCCCCCCCCCCCCCCCCCCCCCCCCCCCCCCCCCCCCCCCCCAAAAAAATTCTACGCATCACCAAGATCAATCTATGGAGGTTACTAGCAACTAGAGGGGAGTGCATCTTCATACCTTTGAAGATCGCGATGCGGAAGCGTTGCAAGAACGCGGTCGGTGGAGTCATACACGAAGCGATTCAGATCGCGGCCGAATCCGATCTAAGCACCGAACAACGGTGCCTCCGTGTTCAACACATGTGCAGCCCGATGACGTCTTCCGCGCCTTGATCCAGCAAGGAGAGAGGGAGAGGTTGGGGAAGACTCCGTCCAGCAGCAGCATGACGGCGTGGTGATGGTGGAGGAGCGTGGCACTCCAGCAGGGCTTCGCCAAGCACTGCAAGAGACGAGGAGGGAGAGGGGTAGGGCTGCGCCAAGAGAGATCAAAGGGAAGGAACTTCGGTAACACATCCTCGTCTTCACTGGCTCCACTCTTGGTTATCTCATACCTTTACTTGTGCAAGATTATTTTGTGTTGCATCTCTTGCTTGCTCGTGTGCTTGTTGTTGTTGCATCATATAGGTTGCTCACCTAGTTGCATATCTAGACAACCTACTTTGCTGCAAAGTTTAAATTGGTAAAGGAAAGCTAAAAATTGTTAGTTGCCTATTCACCCCCCTCTAGTCAACTATATCGATCCTTTCAATTGGTATCAGAGCCTCGTCTCTTTTTTAGGGACTTTGCCATCTGAAGAGTATGGTTGACACCGTAGACGGTGGGGAGGAGCACTCCGGCGTGAATCCGGTCTCGTCTACGGCCGATGGGGGAACTGTTGGGGATCGTTGCAGAAATTAAAAAAAATTCTACGCATCACCAAGATCAATCTATGGAGGTTACTAGCAACTAGAGGGGAGTGCATCTTCATACCTTTGAAGATCGCGATG